>JASAMW010004152.1:0-25931 GCA_030247985.1 Epsilonema sp. ZAB3_2 | reverse complement strand
GAAGGTGGGGTGAATGAAGTACTCTCGTTTGCACGCCCTTTCAGTACGGTTTAGGATAGGACTCGTGCTATGTGGCTGTCTGCCGCCTCCTAAATCAACTCGCCCTCTGTTTATTTCTTACTCGCCTCGTGTGTGAGTTGTGAGGGAAAGTGTCAACAAATCCAAAAATCACAAGGTTACTGGGAAAAGTTGATTTTTGAATAGCAGAACCTGAGTGAGAAGGAGATTACCCTTTGTTGTGCTTGCACCTCTGTCTTTTTTCCGAAATTCCATACGTTCCTTGATTATGCTGCACTGATGGATGGGAGAATTGAGCTAGATTAGTGCCAGAGCCGATGTGTGATCATGCTGGAAAAATGGAGAAAAGACTCTCAATGAGCCGTGCATGCGCATGAAGGGACGGGAGACGCAGAAAAGGGGATTGTTTGTGTGGGGATGAGTATCGGCCTCGGTCAGCGCTAATAAGACACAATTCCCCCCGCCAGGGGCTTTTGGTCATTGATGGTGGCCATAAAAGCGAGCGAGGGTTGATTGCAGGCGGTGCGAGGCACCGGGAACAGCGGGAGACGGGGGAGCGGGGGAGAAAGGGAAGCGGAATGGGAAGCGACCGCGCCCTCTGCCCGACTCCGCCGCCGCTCGCAGCGCCAGCAACAGCAGCAGCAAGAACAGCGGCGGCGGCGGCGGAGGACGGAAGCAGAGCACGACGGCTGACCCCGCGCCTGCCTCCAGCACGGCCCAGCCGGACGCGGAGGAGAAGAGCGAGGGCGGCGAGAGCGGCAGCAGGAAGTCGATGAGGGCGATCCTGGCGCCGATGTCGCCGGTGATGAGCGACTGTCCGTGTCGCAGCTGCGACAAGCAGTTTCAGGACGAGCTGGCGTTGAAGTTCCACCAGGATCGCGCGCATCGCACGCCGGAGGCGCAGCTGGAGGAAGAGGGAAGAGCGGAACGCGGAGAAGAAGACTGTCGCCGGCGGAGACGGAGAGTCTGAAGCAGCTGTTCCAGGTGGTGGGAACGCCCGCCGCCTCCGCCTCCTCCGTGTCCGCCAACAGCAGTGGGCTCAGCGCAACGCCGTCCTCCAGTGGCGGAGGAGGAGGAGGGGGAGGGGGGAAGATGCGAAAGGCAGTCGCGGCTGTGGCTCCGCGCACCGCCAACTCGGACTTGCCCAAGCTGGAGCCGCCCGAGGAGCAGCGAGCCGAATCGCGAAGTCCGGCCGCCTACTCGGACATTTCCGACGACGGAGCGCCAGTGCTGGAGAAGGAGGAGAGAGTGGAGCAGGCGAAGGCCGCCGCCGCCACGTCGCCCGGCGCCGCCCCTCTCAACCTGAGCACGCACTTTCCCTTCCGCCCTCCTTCCGCCGCCACACACGGGTTCACTCTGTCCGCAGTTCCAGTTCCATTCGGGTTCCAGCCCATCCCTCTGCCCCCGCCGCATGCGGTGAGCAGCAGCAGCAGCAGTCGCTCTCTGCCTGACACCCATCCGACCACAACTATGCTAAGGGTCGTGACTGCTCCCAGTGTCGCCGATCATCATCACCACCACCTTCCCAAGTCCTCCCGCAGCCTCTTCGTTCGGATCGGCTGCTGTCACTTCCACTTCCAGTCTCAAGCATTCGTCTGCCAATTCCTCCGCAAGTCGTCCCAGGTCTTCTGGAGGGCCGACTGTGCTGGATGTGCAACGGCACGTGCACACACATCATAATACGCATAACTTCCCCTTCCTTCAGCCCCTCATCATTCGGTATGAATGAACCAACGCTGTATACATACATACATATACAGTACAAACAAACAAATACGTATGTACGTACGTTAGGCGGCATTTCACTCTCTGTTACAGCCTTGTTGAATGCGTCGCAACCGTCAGCCTCACCCTTGGATGCTGCCAGTTTTTTCGAAGCAAATTTGATTGCCAGTGGACACGAGTAGCACATGGCCATGAATAACAGAACAGGGCTGCTGTTGATAATGATGCACATGTTTCCGTGTTTCGTTCTTTGTTATTGTTGTTGATCTCTGCTGTTAGTTGATGTCACACTCGCAGGTTTCTTGATTTTTATTGATGTTACAAACATCCTGCTTTGGAAACATACAGTACTACTACGTATCAGTACTGTATGTACGTAACGTATGTACGTACTCGTATGGTGCTTTCTTTGGTGATGATGCATCGTGGGTTATCATGAAATATCGACCATACTTTCGTCTGACGGAACAAAATATTGGATGAACAACGTTTGTGTCAGTAGTATAACGACAGTGACAGTCACATGAAGAGATGATAAAAGGTCGATTTTGAAGCGCGTATTGGCTTGAAAATGCTGATCATATTCCATGAGTACAGCGGAGTCTGATACCTCAATGTTGATCTTGAACAGACGTTCAAACAGTTTCGTCACCGTATTCTGAAGTGGGGAGAAAAAAATGTAGGTTACGTAAATGATGTGTGTGTAATATGGGCAAAACTATTATTGGTGTGAGACTGATCTCCAAGAGCTACATGAGTAGTCTTTACCTCTATGGATTCGTGGCTGGGGATCTTGATCTTCGTCCGTCATAGTAGCATGCTCGTGCGAGATGAAGCCAACTAATACCACTGAGGCTACGTCCATAGTGTTTTGAACGCAGAAGCTGTATTCCCCTGCAAGGTGACACATTCATACAGTACGTGCGCTATGTGACAGACAACACAAGGCCATCACCACCTTCATAGTTTCTGCCACGTACATGTGTGGGCATGCCGCACATCATACCGCTGCCGCTACTTTACTGCATTACCTGCTTTCTCGGCGATGCTTTCAATCTCGACGTCATTGGACGGCCCTTGCTCTTGGACATGTCTTCCACTCGGATCTTTCACGTACCCTTTCAGACGTGCATTGGGTTGGCGAGAACTGGCGTACAGAGTATAGTGACTCTGATTGTGAAGCTGCGTGAAGCCACAGAACTGATCTTTGGCTTGGAGCAAGAGTTGAAGAAATGCTGGTTCCGTTTCCAAACCGAGCAAGGGTGTACTGCTGCTGGATGCCGAGATGACAACTACCCAAATGAAAACGCTAAAAAAATATGTGAGCTTTGTGGGCATCATGACGCCTCCTATCTAATACTGCGAGCAGAAAATGAGAGCATGACAGAGATAGTAGCCTACGTAATAGCAATTTTTGGTAATAGATAGCTTCCAATGTAATTTGCTTCAAGGGGCGTCAGTCTAGATCAGCTGAGCAAATAAAACAACCGCTTTATGGAAAGCGCGGTGACTGGGCATCAATGATCAATGAGAATCATGCCGGACTTGGCTTTGTTTTGAGTCTTTTTGACACTAGCAACTTGAGTGACGCAATCGAATAGTGTGACGTTTGCCTAAATTTAGTGCGCGGCGGCGGAAGCGCGCAGCAGTCCTGGGTTACTCTAATTGCTAAACCTAAACCGGCACACTAATTGCTAAACCGCTAAACTTCTAAGCCAATAGCGTTTTTCTTATACCGTGGTAATTTTATTACAAATTAGCAACAAAAAATGCAAGTCTAAACTAAACCGGCACACTAATTGCTAAACCAGTACACTTCTAACCCAATAACGTTTTTCTTATACTTATAGGGTGGCTTAGGCTCAGGCTTAGGCTTAGCTTAGGCTCAGGCACGTTATTGGGTTAGAAGTGTACTGGTTTAGCAATTAGTGTGCCGGTTTAGGTTTAGACTTGCATTTTTTGTTGCTAATTTGTAATAAAATTACCACGGTATAAGAAAAACGCTATTGGCTTAGAAGTTTACAGTACGGATCTGCACTAACTAACACCACACAAAAAATAACTCGCCAACGAAGACATCCTGAAAGAATCTGTCAACACCTCCACGGCTAATTTTCAGCGGGATTTCCAAATCAAAAAACCGTTTGATTCTATCTGCTCTCAGTGTCGAGATATCGCCGATTTCCTTATGTACTGAAATCGCCAAAATGGGTGTCGACCAGTGGACAATTCTAAACCTCGCAAACGCCCGAAAAATCAAAAGTGGTAGAAATATGCATACGTGATGAAAACAAAAATGGGCATCGGGCGTACAGGGTCGTGGGGTGTCGTGGTTTGCGTGGTTTAGCATCTGCCAAATGTCGACGCGATTTCAGTACATAAGGAAATCGGCGATATCTCGACACTGAGAGCAGATAGAATCAAACGCTTTTTTGATTTGGAAATCCCGCTGAAAATTAGCCGTGGAGGTGTTGACAGATTCTTTCAGAATGTCTTCGTTGGCGAGTTATTTTTTGTGTGGTGTTAGTTAGTGCAGATCCGTACTGTAGTTTAGCGGTTTAGCAATAGGTGTCATTGAAATAAGGGCCGGCGTAGGAAAGTGCCAAAATAGATCATACTTGAGCACGTACTCCTAGAGCGCGCGCTTTAGGAGTATATGACTTTAGCAGGCGGTACCGTAACTACCACCTGCTCATCAATCACTCAAGTATAATCTTTTTTGGCACTTTCCTATTCCAGCTCTTATTTCAACGACACCTATTAGTGTGCCGGTTTAGGTTTAGGTTTAGGTTTATCAATTAGTGTAACCCAGCAGTCCTTGCAGAAGAAAGAAAGAAAAGGAGCAAAGCGAAGCGAGCGAGCGCGAGCGTTCGAATCGAACGGAAGGGGAAAAAGCCATGCCAGACAGCCAGATGGAATGATAAGGAACGATGGAACGATATTGTACAGCTGGGGTCGGCGTCGGTTCATTCAAGTTTGGAGGTGTCAATCGCGACATTTCTCAGGATTTTCTGACTCCCGAAGGCATTCCTGTCCCGTTAGCCGCATCCACTGGCTTCAAGGACGCATGGTAATTCCAGTAGCTCCTTGGTAATGCATTGCATGGACATACATCACGTATGTTGGAGCACTGTATGTACTATGCGCAGAGGGTATGTAGGTGACATGTATGTGGCTATATGCTATATGGCCGGGCTAAAATAGATTTGATTGATATAAGAAAAAGTTGCAAACAAGATTATATTTGACACTCTTTCACAACGTACGTATGTACATGAAAACGGCACTTTTCTTGCTTTTTCTGGCATTTCAAGAAAGGTGTCTGCAAAAATTTATACGTTTGTTTACGTTACGTTGTGAAGAGTGTCATGTGTATAATCTTTTTGACACTTTCTTATTTCAACCACATTATTAGTGTAGCAGTGCAAGTATGTGTGATCAATACAAAGCCAAACTTGGTAAAATCAGCTGCGGTTCGGTTTCAGTGGAACAGATACAGATGCGAAAATGGAGGAGGAGGGTGCAGACAATAACGTGCAAGTGTCTCCTATTGCGCGTCTCTCTTCCGCCTCGTCAGGGAACGAAGGAGCGGCTGCAGAAGAGAAGAGTTCTTCATTGGGTCTATTGAATAGTGGAGATGTAGAAATGGGACTCGGAGACGGCCTCTTTTCTACTTCGACGCAAGGGCGACAGGAAAAAGAGGCTGAAGAACAAGAAGATGAAGATGAAGAAGAAGAGAAGGGGGATGCAGAGGAAGGGGACGGCGATGTGACGCAAGCAGATCCCAGGTTGGAGCAGCAGGAACTGGACGCATTGGACGCTGGGCTCGAAGATTTTGACAATTCCTTGGAAGGTACCTTTGTGATGGGGTTATAATAGGTCGGAGGGGGCTAAAGTCGGAAACCAAGCGTTTTTCCACCTCTTGCCTAAGCGGTGACAGGCAGATAACCGGCGAACGCCCAGCGTAGGCCTCGCGTTATTTGTGCCGCCTTCTTCCGCTATTGTTGCCTAACAGCGTTTTGGACTCGGTTTGTGTGGTGAGGGCTGCGGTGGCCAGTCCGCAACGTCTACCACACAACAGACGTGTCCCCAAACATCTACGCATGCAGTCATACATAACCCAAAATAGGCGCAGATGCCGCAATAGAACACGCCCGCATGTAGAATAAAGGGCTTTATTTACGATACGTCTGGTTAGTAGGATACCAAAGTAGCAGAAGTGAGTGGCAAGGCGGCGCAACCTTGACCAACTCGCACACGAACGCACACAGTTCCTAATGCAAATTCACCAAAGGGGTGACAGGGTCCTTAATACACCGAGCTCATAAGCAACCAACAGGGACCAAGCCGTACACATTACAGTACAACACCGCAGCCCCACCACATCCCCCGCCCCCTTGAGGGACCGGTTGGGGTGCGAAATGAGCGAGGCCCTATTACAATACTACTACCAAATACATTCGAATACACACAACGTTACATATGATATCACGACATGGAAATGAATCACTGCTGAAAACACAGAAAAAGAATAAATAATAGGCAACGGCACACAGACATCATTTCAACCAAAACACATATTTTTTATTTGCAACCAATCTACGACAACATACAGTACTACATACACACACGCTACCCTATGAAAGTTGAGATTCTTCTGAAAAAGCTCCACCAGACAGCCAAGGAACCACCATCGTCCAACGCTCCAAACAGCAGAGAGCGGCGCCGCGACCACCACACAAGCATCAAGGACCGCCGCTACCAGAAGGGCCACACCAAGGACACGGAAACAGGCCATCGCGCCGAGAAAGGAGGGCCAAGCCAACGGCGAACAGCTCCAAGGACTGAGGGCAGACGAAGCTAACTCCTCACCTCCACTACCACCACCACCGGAGGAGACAGGAACCGACCGTCGGAACCTGAAAGCTGAAAGGGGACAAAACCAAAACATGACAAGCGCGACGAAAAGCGCAAGTCCAACGCAAGACAAGGAGCATGCGTACAAAGAAGAATGCACCCACGTGCACAGAGTGAATACCGTACTGCATCATACAAGTAATATGTACGTAAACACACCGAACAAGCAGTACAAAGTGCAGTACACACATAAATTTTATGCACGCCCACTGAAAACATTTGCTTGCGCACGTGAACACAACAGAATCAGCTGTTTCAAAATACTAGAAGAGGAATAGAGCACGTGAAAACACAAACAGCTGCAATAAAATTTATATCAATCACATGCACCGCAGAGACACTCACTCACACGCAGAGAATTACTTTGGCGGCTGCAGAATACAACACGCTGAACACAACATACACAGACGTGGGCACGGTTTTGAGGGTGGGGGTCTGTCAGTGGGGGTATGCAGGAGGTCAAAAGTGGGGGGTGTTGCGTACCCCCACCCAAAAAAATTTTTTTGGCCACGTACCCCCAGATTTTTTACGTACCCCCAAGAAAAAAACCTCACGTACCCCCAGCATATTTACGTACCCCCAACTGTAAATGGTGTGCTACATAACCCCACAAAGTCTATATCTATCCCCAGAAAAAAATGAGCACTATTTTTTTGCACACAGTGCAACAGTTTTTATTGTGCACCTTGTAATATTTTACAAAATGCAGTGGTGGGTTGATAAGAGTGGTGTGTAAGTATGTGTTCGAATCGAATTTCCACTGTTGAATACTTTAGCAACTTGTCTAGAATGATAGGGATAAACCATTATATAAAACTATTCACTAAATTGTGCAACTACAAACAACAATTCTTGACAATGCATGCACTTTGTGGAGTACGTAAAAAGTCTGAGCATGTATGTAAGCCAGGGGAAAAAAGGGTGGGGGTACGTGTCCTGGCAGACAAACTGCTGATTTCAAGTTTGGGGTTACGCGGTGGGGATACGTAGTGCTGTTTTTTTCTGGGGGTACGCGGGGGTATGTTGCCTTTCATTTTTCCTGGGGGTACGGGTGGGGGTATGGAGAGCTAGGGGTGGGGGTGCGTTCAACATACCCCCCCTCACCCCCAGGCCCACGTCTGCATACACACTCCAGCTTTGCTTGGCACATAGCCATAAGAAAAGACGCTGCGTAACCGCACGAAAAAATAGCGTACATACATTTTTGCCACGTACACACTACAGTAACCACAAGCACTGAAGAGTGATCACGCCACGTACCCGACGTCACATCCAGTAAAAACTGAAACATCAGCACTGGGAAAAGACAAACCCTGGGCGGCCACCAAGGCAAAGCCCAACAGAGGTCCGGGAATTTGAAAGCAAAATGACCACACAACCAATGCCCCAGGACACTCAAGGCACAACGATGTCAAAAATGGCAAGTGCACAATGCAAGCTTACCTCACTTTACCAGAGGAACCAGTAGAGAAGAGGATCTACTCCACCGCAGAAACAACGGGGACAAGTTAACCCGTACATGAAGCGGACAAACACAGGAGGAACCGTACAGCTCTCAGGATCAACCCTGGCAGCACAGCACAAAGGAACCACACCAAAGCCACACACCAAGGAACCAAGCACGCGAATCGACTCAAGGGAGCCAGCAGAGGATCAACTATCACACACATAGGAGCCACATGCAGAATCGACCTCAAGGAATCCACTGCAAGGATCAACCAAATGGCGACTTGTATAGGATCAACCCCATACTGTACAGAAGCAAACTTACACGAAACAACAAGCCAAACAAAGTCATGTTCAAGAGAACCCAGACTGGCACTGTATCACACGACAAACGACATGCACACAGCTCAGCAAGAGGCAAGCACCGCCAAACACCAACACCAGCGGAGGACAGTACCCACGACTGCTGCAGACAGTTGGGCTTCCGAGCTGACACACGGCTGCATGAGGTGCCGGTCGAGTTTGAAGGCTTGTGACCAAAAGCGTCCCACTCACGGACAGAAGCGCACCTCCCTCGGAGGGCAAAGGTCACGTTGCACTAAACTCACCGAACATGCCGGCTACATACAAAGTCCACACCGCTCGCACTCACCACACACCAGTGGCATCAAGCCAACAAAACACTGTACAAAACATACGTACGTCTTTTTCCCCATGGTTCACTCTTCGCGCTATTTCTCTCATCCACACACCCAAGCACAGTACCTAGAGTACGTAGAGAATGTGTACGTATGTACTTACACAGTACACGACATCATTGATTTATTCGCTTGTATGCCAACATCCGTACGTACGTATTGTAACCATTGCAAATTTACTCGTACATATTATGGCAACGACAATGTACTGTATGTACGTGCTATTTGCTCTAGTACTCTACAGGCGACTTTTTCTTCCGCCTGCTTTTCCGCTTACATTTACGCTTTACAACTGTCGCAGCCTCAGCATTCAGCTGAGCACTCTCAGACACAGGCAGCACAGGGAAATCAAGCTGCTGCTCACTGGCCGTTGGTCCTGCCAAGGAGTGGTTAGCTCCTGCACTGGACCCTTCACGTCCTAACAAGGGGTTATTAGCCCCCGTACCGGACGGCTCTTGTCCTAACAGGGAGTTGCCTCCCGTACCGGACGCTACATGTCCTAACTGAGAGTTTCCTCCCGTACCGGACGACTTCGACTCTAGCAAGGCACTGTTGCCAGCACCCGCCCCGAGTTCGGACTCTAACAAGGCACCGTTTCCAGCGCCCGTACCGAGTCTTGACTCTAACAGGGTACCGTTTCCAGCGCCCGTACCGAGTCTTGGCTCTAACAAAGTACTGCAAGCAGCACTCGTACCGAGCTCCACTAACGGCCAAGGGTCGGCTCTGTGCTGCAGCTTCATCAGCAAGCGGCCAACGAACGACTGCCACTGCACAGGCGACACGTGAGCGGACAAGGGTACCAACACTGCAGCTGCCCCTATCGCTTCCGACAGCTGAGAACCCAAAGCTACAACCTGCTCCAAAGCTCGCTCAAGCTGAAGCTCAACAGAAGCTTGCTTAGCCATACGTACAACTACTGGCGAAGTTTCGAGCAAGTTTTACTTATGTACCGTACCTTTTTCCCAGCTTTCGCTTACTGTACGTACGTATCAATATCTTTAGCACACACTTTAGCTTACAGTTTGTACCGCTGGGAGAGACTAATTGGAAATGGGCCGTAAACTGCTACCAGGACCAAAAGAAATGACCACAGCACAATACCAAAACCGAGGACAATGAACAGATCCGGTTGAACAGAAACCAGCCACCAAATATTGCAGCGTGAAGAAATATTGAAATTACCACGGAACCAAAATTGAAATAAATCCGAACTAGACATAAATTCCAATGTGGCTCGCTGACACACCTGGAAAACTTCACAATACTGTAGTACGATTACATCACAGAGTCGCCAAAGCTATGTATGTAATGACTGCGCCAGGCAATTTACTAAAATTGCCAAAGAAAATACTGCGCCTGCTTGGACCGCAAAACCGCACACGCGCATACGTAAAGTGACCACCGGGGCGGACCGAACACTACGTACCGTACATACACCCCGCTACTTGTACTGTACGTATTATTTGGGTTGCGTAGGTTACGTACTTACTGACCGCAGAAAAGAATACACAACGCCACTATCGAAACAATAGTTATGTACCGTACCGTACGTACCGTAGGCTACCAAAGCGGCAAGTTAGCTAACCGACGACACAGGAGTTGCGCGCTAAACCAAGACAAGGTTACCCCTGTACGTACTAACCAGTAACTGCGCGCAATGGACCGAACACTTGACCTTGTACGTAAAATATGCGCCAAGACAGTGATTACGTACGACGAAACTACGAAAACCAAAGAGCGGCTTTTGCAGATAATAAAGAAGAAGCTGCCACTGCGCAAAGATCGGATACTGACTGCGCCAATTATGTGGTGAGGGCTGCGGTGGCCAGTCCGCAACGTCTACCACACAACAGACGTGTCCCCAAACATCTACGCATGCAGTCATACATAACCCAAAATAGGCGCAGATGCCGCAATAGAACACGCCCGCATGTAGAATAAAGGGCTTTATTTACGATACGTCTGGTTAGTAGGATACCAAAGTAGCAGAAGTGAGTGGCAAGGCGGCGCAACCTTGACCAACTCGCACACGAACGCACACAGTTCCTAATGCAAATTCACCAAAGGGGTGACAGGGTCCTTAATACACCGAGCTCATAAGCAACCAACAGGGACCAAGCCGTACACATTACAGTACAACACCGCAGCCCCACCACAGTTTGCTGTTACTCTTTTATTGTTCGCCGGAAGCGTGCATTTTTCCGGTTGCTTTTTTTAGACGCTGCAAAATTTCTTCCCTCAGAAGTCAACCGTGGAACTTCCTCCACCACGGGTTCTTCTACTGATCCGTCATTTGTGACTGCTGAAAGCAGACAGACGGGTAGCGAGAGTCGTGGACGCAGCTCCACCACTTCAACTACTACTGCTGCCCGTGCATGTTCTTCCGGAGCCTGGAGCAATAAGGAAAGTGAAAGGAGCTATTCAGCTTCTGCTGCTGGTGGCCTGTCGCGGAACCCTTTCGATAATGATGACCATGGCACGCAGTGGAGCGTTCAAGAGAGCTTGCGCGAAGAATTTGATCAGCAGTTTAATAGTGAAGGTACTGGATTCTATTCCTTTGACTGTAGTAGAGTACAGAGATTTCGAAATCATTATACGTTCGCCCTCTTTTACATAAAAAGCCGTCCACAACGACCGAAAACTCTGCCTTCTCTCTTATTCATGTACGTACATATGTACCGTATCTCCATTCCCGTTGCGTATATTTGCGTATTATTGTACTGAACCTATGTATGTGTATATATTGTACATGCGATTGCACCCTCTCAGAAGGCAAGGAGCAGCTACATATGTATATTGCTGTTCAGCTCATGGCAACCCGTTGGAATTTTTGGCTCGAGAGGAGGCGGAGAATTTGGAGACTCATCGTTTTATCCAGGAAGACGCGATGGAGGATGCGCCACACAATTCCACCACCTCTTGGAGCATTCCACACAGTGAAGCGAGCAGGACGGAAGCAGCGTCCTTGTTCTCCGCGACTGCGCTCTTTCAACCTCGCTCAGAAGATCTCGGAAGCATCTCGGATCCCAATTTGCCCAGAGTATGCATGTACACTGGCACACTCTGTACTAGGGCTTGTGTTGGCATGTGAATGATTGTTTGTGTAGCCTCGCTGGGGAACGGACATTATATCTCCGATACCAGGAGAGGAAGAGAACGACACGCCGCCGTCCTTCCAGTTTCCTCCATCAGCCAATCTTACCGCTACTGATCATCACGACGGTATACATGCATGCACTGCACTACATAGAGCCGAGCCAGCTATGACAATAAAAGCAGCGCCATCACTTTGGGCTAGGCACACTACCTGCCCATGTACATATTAGCAGCTCTAGCTGGTGGCCACTGCATGTACGGCCTATGTTGCAGGTCAGTTGAGCGTAATAGATGAGCTTGGTTCTGATGAAGAAGCGGAAGACGGAGGAGAAGAGACGGAGGAGGGAGGAGGAGGAGGCCAGCACGTGATGATGGCGTCAACCCCACTGCGGCCTGTGCAAGACAACGAGGAGCGCTCCATCGTCGACTTCGGCTCTCTCTCCCTCGTGGAAAAGGCGCCGAGAACCATCAAGAAGCGCCCCTCTACGCACAGCAGCAGCAGCGGCACTCCTTCTTCGCTTCGTCTGCACCAAGAAGAAGCAGAGGGAACGCTAGATGCGAGGAAGGTGGAAGGAGGCGACAAAACGCTCTCCCTCAGCACTATTCAGAACTGTCTGGCCAACGCGTCACTGGGAGCGAATGCCACTGCACTGGCGCAGATCATCCTCAGGAGGAAGCAAGCCATTCACGAAGCTTCTTCACTCACGCCCTCGCTTCACAGCAATGTCACCTACGACTACAGGGATTCGAATTTGTCAGCACCGCCGCCTAGCGGAAAAGCGGAGGAAGTGGAATCAGGCTCGAGAAGAGTGGAGACTGAGAAGAAGCTGACGGAGGAGAGACGGGGAGCCGATGAGAATAAGGAAGCGACGAGGGAGGAGAAGACAACAAAGTTGGAGGCGAATCGACAGCAGCTGCTCTTCGGCTGTTTAGACACGGGCCAGACCGCTGCCCAGTCCTTCCTCCTACGCAACGCATCCGCTGAGATTCTGCGTCTGCGCGTCCAACTCAGACGGAACAATGAAGGATTCCAGGTAGTTCATGTGCAGTGGAGGATAAGGTAATGCATGCGATTTAAGAGAGAGAAAGGCAAGGTTGTATTGTAGCTGGACGAGATGCTTAGTGGAAGTTGGCTGTATTTGCACCCGGAAGAGACGCAAATGTTGACGGTTCGCTTCTTGCCTACTCGGCCCATCACCTACAGGAACAAAGTGCTCATCTTGCTGACGAGCTCCGAAAAGTTCTCGGTATTGCCGTAGCAGTGTAGACAATACTTTCATTGGTTCTCTTTTACTCAAGCAGCCGGCTGTAGTATATTATTGTACAGTACACGTACAGTTTGACTCGACGTACATATAGGTTTTAGGTATGCACTGTACAGACATGTTGCGTGTTGACTGATTCCCGTGTGTGGTGAGTGCGAGCGGTGTGGACTTTGGGCATATGTAGCCGGCATCTTCCGGAGAAAGTTTAGTGCAACGTGGCCCTCCGAGGAGGTGCCTGCTACTGCAGTCTCCACAATGAGGTGGACTGGCATTGGTCACACAGTCTCGTGATACAACCGGCACCTCATGCAGCCGTGTGTCAGCTCGGAAGCCCAACTGTCTGCAGCGTCGGTCGTTCCTCGCTGGTGTTGGTGTTTGGCGGTGCTTGCTCTTGTGCTGTTGCATGTCGTTTGCATCGCTGAGATACCCAGAGATTTCATGATTTTCTCCTTAGAAATCTGCCTTGGATATCTCGTCTGCGTATTCTGAAACACGCGCCCTTTGGCAAAAGCAAGCAACATGACTTGGGTATTTGAGCAGGCTTGCTGTTGGGGTGTTGGGGGTTTTTGATGTGTGAATTGCTGTTTTGGGGAGTTGTATTGGAATTTGATTTCTGTTTGCTTTGATTTTTTTATATGATGTAATACCTTTGTCTAGAGCTAGTACCTTTTGTGGAAATACACTCTTCTGACTGACTATTTTTTTTGAGGGTGACGGCGAGAGCTGTCTGTCTTTGCTCTTTTGATTTTTGATTGTTTGGACCTTTTGTGTGAAATGCCGTGAGACTCTTTTTTTTTTTGGGGAGACGCTAGTTGTTTTTTTGTCTTTTGATTTCTTTGATTGCTATTTGCCTGTCGTTCTCCTTGAATCGTGGTTTTGATGAGTTTGGATTGTTTTTGGTTGTTTGTGTTTTCTTGTTGTGGATTTAATGCAGTCTGGAGTTCAAGAGTCTTGAAACAAGCAACTTTCCGTTTTGGAACTTGTTGTTTCGCCTGTAGTAATTTTGCATCTAAAGGTAAAAGTACTCTTACCAGGTACACTTCACGGTGCACGTCGCGTTTTTGACTCTGTATTTGATTTGTCGCTAGAGCGAAGTGGAATCCTCGCGCCTTCCGAAGGCCTTTCCGCGATTTTGCCTGAAAGAACGGCGTATGTACCTTATGATACCTGTCGTCGCGGGCTCTCGTGACTTTCTCTGGCTTGCTGCTTCGCCTGATGATGCTGTCTTTTTGTGTTTGGGGGCTCTTCTCTTTGGCTTGTTTTTTTGCTGGCGGATGTTGGAGCTTGGTGTCGGGTTTCCCGTTTGGGGTTTCCCGTCCCTGCGCGGTGTTGATTCTGTGTTGGGTTGCCTGTGTGTTATTTTGTGCATGCGCGGTGTTTTTGGGTGCTTGTTGTGTTGTTGTGCTCGTTTTGCGCCTGTGATGGCGGCCCGCTTTTCTTTCTCTCTCTGGCGGCGCGTCGCTTTTTCTCCTGGTTTTTTGGCTCCGTCTTTCCTTTTTGTGTTGGATGCTTGTGGCTGATTGCGGTTTCTTCTCCTTCGATGGAGCCTCGGACCCCTTTGCTTGCCCCTTTTTTGTCGCTGTTGTGCGCGTGTTTCTCTTGCGTTTGGTGCGAATGCCGAGTCGCGGCCGCTTTCGTTCGCTGCTTCGTGTTGTGCCTCTGGTGCTGTTTGTGTTTGGTGGTTCTGCTCTGGTCCTCGCGACGCGTTGGTTGCGCGTGCGTGTTTGTGCTTCCTTTTGTTTCCGTTTGTTGCCCTTCTCTTGTTTGCTCGTTCTCTTTTTGGCTTTCGTGTTGCTCTCTCCTCCGCTGTTTTCTTTGGCTCTTCTCTCTTCTTCTGCTTCTTCTCTTGGAGCGGGGGGTGGCTGGGGGGGGCTGTTGGTTGTGTGGTCTTGTGTTGGGGGGCGTGTGGGCGGTGTGGTGGCCCTTTTTGCCTGTTCTGGTGTTGGTGTTTTTGTGTCTTTTTTTGGCTGTTGTTTTTTTTGCTGATTTTGCGCTTGTGCGCCCCGCCGCTGGCGTGGTTTGGTGCGTTTGTTGGTTGTTGCCTGTTTGGATTGGTGGGTGGTTGGGTGTTGGTGGGTTTGTGGTTTTTGGGTGGGCTCGGTTTTTTTTTGGTCGTTTGTGTTGCTGATCGTTTTCGATGTGCTTCGGTTGTTCTTGGTTGTGGCTTTTTGTTGGCGGCTTTGTTTTATTTTCTTGTGTGTGAGTTGTGATTTTTCTGTTTGAGCGTTCGCTGTGCTTTTTTGTGGTATGGTGAGAGGGATGGTTGCTTTTGTTTTCTCTATATTGTTTTTTTTTTGCTTTTTTTTTCTTTGGTTGTTCGATGTGTGCTGTGGGGTTGTTGTGGTGCGTGGTATTTGTCTGGGTTGCGTGGGCGAGTTGTTTGGGTTCGTGGGGTTGTTGATTTTTTTTTTGGGCGCGTTTGGGCGTCTGAATTATCTGGAGCTGCGCGGGCTGATGGGCTGTTAATTCGACTTACGTGACGTTGCTCTGCGAGTTTGCACCGTTTTTGAGTGATTGCGAGTCTATTCTATTTTGCTTTATTAATGTTGGATATAATTTGCGCGACGATTGTAGTTGTGGAAGCTTCTAGGCACGGGCTGCGTATTGGTAGTATGCGCGCACGCTCGCCGTTCTCCGTCTCTCTTCTTTGCGTGCGAGACGACGCCGTATGTTTTTGACGACAGCCCTGCACATCTATCGCTAATATCGTGCGATTGAGGTGTGGGGGCGATCCTATACAGAGCAGACGCTATCATGGTTGTTTGGTGGATTACGTGTGAGGTCATAAGTCCCCCACGACTGAACTTAAATTTGTGTATGTATATCTGCTTTTTGATAGAACTTTGCGCAAAACGATCTTTTGATTGGTCCTAAACAACACATATGAAAAGAGTAGTACCCATTACTTATACGAATTTATAGTACCTGCGTGATGAGTCTTAATCCCCGTAATTGTCCCTGTGATTTTCTAAACTTTGATATGTTCCATTAGAGCAGCAAATCCGCAAACTCTGCGCGTTTAGAAAACTCGTTTAGCCTGACAAATTGCGGCCGAGAGCGAGCCGAATTTCCAATGCCGAGGTAGATCTTTCAGTCTGTCTTTAAATTGGTTTGAGTGTGTTTCGACGAAATGATTAGAAGAATTTGCGACTAGATTGTTTGCTTTTGTTAGTCGTTCGGTCCAAATGGCAGAGCGCCCACAGCCCCACCGAGCCCTCTTTACGTCCCGGGCCCCGATTGGACGCCGAAGTGAGCTTAAATTGTATTATTAGCTGTTGCGCGTTGGTATGATTTGGACTGTATGTGCTCTATATTGTGTTGATGTTGTCTTGCTGCTTTGAGTATTTGCGCTTTTGTTTTGGTGTGTGGCTTTGGTGTGGTTTTTGTGCTTGCTGGGTTGATTGGAGTTGTTTTTTTTTGCTTTTGATTGCTTTTTTGGGTGAGTGATCTTTTTACTGATTCATCATTGAATAAAGATAAAGTGAGGTAAGCTTGCAACGTCTACGCAACTCGCCTTGTTAGGCGAGTTGCGTAATTTTTGGACGTAATTTGCGAGAGTGTACACTTACACGAAGCGTGGACGAAATCGCTTTAAATCTATTTACGCACGCGCCTCTAGTCCAGTGCACTGCTATTGGCCTGACTATAGTATATGCTTCGTGTTTCCAGGTTATGCTGTTTGCACCGGGCCCGTGATCGAGTAAAAATGAATAAGGGCCATCGGGGTCCAGGGCTCTTCGGGGGCCCGCTCGCCCGATGGACGCGATGTAGCACTAACATATTGAGCCAATCAATGCCTGCATGAGTTCCTGGGGCATTGGTTCTGTGGTCATTTTGCTTTAAATTCCGGACCTCTGTTGGGCTTTGCCTTGGTGGCCGCCCGGGTTTGTCTTTTGTGCTGATGTTTGTTTTTTGGTTCTGATATGAAGATCTGGAGGTACTGGCGTGGAACACTCTCAGATAGCTTCACGGCTGGTTACGTAGGTGTACGTCGGCAGAATACTATGTAGAGCACGCCACTTACCGATGCGTGTTGCAAGTACGGCTCGCCTCGCTGGGCTGCAATTTGTCCACGGCGGGACCATTTTTTTAAAAAACTGCGCGATGTTTCTTGTGATTTCCTCGTCGTTTCTAATGGAACTCTTGTGAGTTTAAGAAAATCAGCATGACATTTGCGGTCGCTGAGGGCGAGCGTACTTCTCCGCGTGTAGACATCTTATAGAAGTTGTCTCTAGAAGTTGTTCTTATAACAAAATGATTCTTTTATATGTGCTGTTTGACTTAATTGAAGAATCGTTTTGCGCATGTCCTGTGGTAAAATTAGCACGCGTGATCTCTTGCGTGTACGTGCATTTGGTTTTGTTGGCTACTTTCAAGAAATGGAGTGAGATAAGCGTTGAGGAAACGTGGAGCTGGGGGTGAGGGGGGGTATGTTGAACGCACCCCCACCCCTAGCTCTCATACCCCCACCGTACCCCAGGAAAAATGAAAGGATACCCGCGTACGAAAAAAGCTTTTGGGGGAGTTAAGCGAGCAACTCAATTCGCTAAGACCCAACTCGTGATCGTCGCGAGGCGACCCCGCGGTATTTAGCGAGTTTACTCGTGTGTGTTGTTGATGTTGTCCGAGAAATCCGAGCGAAAAGAGCGAGCAAAGAGAAGAAGAGACAAAAAAACGCGCTGACACCGTGTACTATCTGTGAAGTTCGCTAAATAGCGCGTACCCCGGCTTTCTCTAAAGTCAGGACACCTACCCGCCTTTCCTGGCTTCATACATGCTCGACTTTTTACGTACTCACAAAGTGCATGCGACCTTGTCAAGGAATTGTTTTGTAGTTGCACAATTTAGTGAATAGTTTTATATAATCGTTTATGCCCTCTAGTTCTAGACAAGTTGCTAAAGTCTACAACAGTGGAAATTCGATTGAACACATACTTACACACCACTCTTATCAACCCACTCAACAGAATTTGTTGGTCTAGTCGTGTTGCAAATATCGAAAGGTGCACAATAATGCGGAACTGTTGCACTGTGTGCAAAAAAATAGTGCTCATTTTTTTTGGGGATAGATATAGACTGTGCGGAGCTTGTATCACCTAAGTACTTATGTGAAATAATACGACATGCAAACAGCACAATATGCAAGGCAGACCACCGCAAACGGGGGAAGGACTGCTGCAGACAGTGGCTCTTCCGAGTGGTTGTTCGCTCCCCCCCCCCCCCCTCCGTTTTTGGTTCAATGCTTTTTCTTGCTTTCTGGTTTTTTTTCTTTGTTTTTTGGGTTTTGGCTTTTTTTGGTATTTTGAGTTGTTTTGTCTTCTCTGTTTCTGGTGTTTTTTTTTCTCTGTTTGTTTCTTTTTCTTCTCATTGTTTTTTTCTTGGTTTTGGTGTTGCTTTGGGTTGGTCTGCTCTTTGTGGGGTGTGGTTTGCTTTGGGGGTTGTTTGGGGGTGTGTTTTTCTCTGGGGGCGTTGGTGGGGGTGTTTTTTTCTGGGGGTTGTTGGATCTGGGGTGTCGGGAATTTTCTGGGGGTTGCGGTCTTTTAGTCCACCCCCTTACGTGCCGTCGTCTTGTTTTCGAATCTGCGTTTCTTCGTTTTTCATTTTTGTGCGCGTGGATTCTGCGCGCTGGGCTGTGGGTCTGGCTGGCGTTTCACTGTGTTATTCAGCGCGGCTTTGAGGGGGTGTTGGGACCGGGCGAGGTGCGGCGGTGCGATCCTGCGATCCCGTAGCCCTCCCTGCCGTGCGTTGGCGGTGCGCGTCTCTGTGCGTGTTGCTCGGTGTTCTCGTCCGCTTGCCGTGCGTCGGAGGGGACCCTGTGTGGAGAGTGGGCGTCGTTCGAAGGTCTGTCTCGGGGGGGGCAGACCGCGGAGTTGGGGGTTGTCAGGACCAGAGGCCACCCGGAAACAGAAGCGACACCTCCGGCTGTTGTTTGTGTTTTTTGGGTGGTGTTGGTGTTGTGTTTCGGTTCGTGGGTTCGGTATATGAAGAGGGGGTTTTGTGGTGGTTGGGGTTGGTGTCGTTGTTTTTTGGTGAGAGAATTTGGTTTGTTGGTTCGTTCTTGTGTTTTTTTTTGCGTTTTTCTTTGTTTGGGTGGAAATGATTTTGTGAGAAATGTTGGCGCTTCGTTCCGTTTTTTGGGTGAGGGTGTTTGTGGTGGCTTCTTTTTTGCTGTCTGTTTGTTTCCTGTTGCGCTGAAATTCTCGGAGCTCCAAACGCGTGCCTCTCCCGCTGCCGGCTCACAAGCACAACCTGCCGCTCTCTGAACACACACGGGCAATCTAGTCAACACGCAACATGTCTGTACATGCATACCTAAAACCTATTTCGTTGTGGTTGTCCTTGCTTGCGTTCGTCGTTGTGGGTTGGTTTGTCGGGTTTCGTCTCGCGGTGTTTTCGTTCTTGGGTCGCGCTGTTTCTTTCGGGGTTGCTGGGGCTTCGGGTTCTTTGCTGCGTCTCTTGCGGTAACGCTTGTCGCGTGTGCTGCTGTGGTGCTTTTGTGCTTTCTTGCAGGATGTAGGGGAGGCTCGTTTCAAGATGTGTGGTGCTTGATTTCGAGATTCTTCGGCTTTCGCGGGATTGAAATGATTTTCGTATGGTGCTGTTTCCCTTCTTGTTGATGTAGCTCTTGGTAATGGTATTTGTTTCAGATTCTAAAGGTTCCCGCTGTGAGGGTTGTTTGTTCTGGGAGGAGATTTCCAGGGAAATGGCTTGTTTAAAGTGTTTAAGGGATTGCTGGAATAGAATTTTCTTTCGCGTCTCCCCCCAAAAGGTCGTATTTTTTTGGTTGGGTCGTCTTCGTGCAGTTTCCTTCAATGGTTCTTCGTATTGGGCTTGTTTAAATATTCATAAGGAGCAACCGTTTCTCTCGTCTGCGTCCTCTGTCTGAAAATGAGTATTTGCTCGTGGGAGTGGGTTGGTTTCGGTTTCCTTCAAGAGGTTGCGTGCTCTGTACGAAGCGGTCTCGTAAAATTCATCTATGTATTATAAAAAATTTCAAGCATCAGGAATCGTCGTGTTTCTTCGTGATCTTTCGAAAATCGCTTGTTTCCCTGTATATCTCTCTTTCCCCGTTAATTCGCTTTGCTGCTTTGCGGTTGTCAATCTTTCTTTGTGTTTGCTTGCTTTTTGCTGGTGGCGCGTGTTGTTTCAGATCGCAGAGAGATTCGGCAGATTTTCTGAGGACAGATCTGATGAATTTCTGGGCTTTTGAGGATTCGGTGATTGATGGCATGTTCCGGCGTGGCCTCGTCTCATTGGTGGAGTCTGCGTCCGGGGGATTTGCTGCATTTTCTCAGGGAAGATGCGTCCTGATGAGGTGAGTTGCAGTCTATACTGTGTATTGGATGTGTCCGGGCAGTGTGTGTCGTACGTTCTGTTTTGTGGAATAGCGGCGGATCTGGTCGGGCGTGCCTGCTCCGCGCTGTGTCCGAGGGTACGGGTGTTTTTCGTTCGGTCCTCTTTTTCTCTCCCCCCCTTCGGGGCCGGATCCACCGGCGTGCCGTTTTGTCTGCAGGCCCGAGAGATTTGGCTTGTGGGTGTATTTTTTTTTGGCAATTTGTTGGTCTTCCAATTTTCGGTGTGGGTTGTGTTGTGGGTGTGATAGTATGTACGCATGTAGTGTCTGTAAAATATTTGTGATCTGTCGTGTACTGTCATATATACAGTGCATGAGTAAAGAGTAGAGAACCATGAGTGTGTCTGTTATTCTACAGTGATGGTAAAGCATGAAGTTTTTGGCGATAGCCGGGCCCGAAAAGGCAATAGAATAGGCGTACGGGAATCGACGCACATTCGGTCACAGCTGTGGATGAATGTAGCGACGACAGGTGCCAGCAGGACAATGGCTCTCTTGCATAGACTACTGTGGGCTCGGGCGCTATATTGCCATACGAATGCAGTCGTACAATATTTTCGAGTAGCACGTTTCACAAACAAATCTTCAGTCGACTGAGCATGTATGGCTGAGCGAAGCAGCTCTTTCAGCGATAGACGTAGCTGGTTCATCGTCGTCGGGCAGGGTTTGCATCCTGCCTTGCTCGTCAGCTATGACATAAAAGAACACACTTTCATCGTGTCACAAATCAACTCAACATTCCCCCTTGTTTGTTGTCACAATTTGCAGTCTGAGTACGCAAGAATAATCTTTCACACTCTCACACTAAGAGGGTTGGTGGGGTCGGCCCCCCTCCATTCTTGCTCTTCTCGCAAATGACGACGAAGCTCGTTTGAAAGAGGAAAGTCAGGATCATCATCAATTGCTCACGGTCATTGGTTGCTGAGCTAGGCAGCTCTGAAATTTAGGTGGCCGGGTTTCTCATGGCTGGGTTTTCCCCCACAGTTCTTAGTATTGTGACGTGCCGCGTTCCGTATGGCGATAGCTGTGCCAAAAGGGGGGAGAAGAAGAGGTAATGGGACCGAACGGAATTGACCCGTTACCCTCGGACACAGCTGTGACTTAGCACCCACCAGGTACTGTTGGGGACTTTCTGGCTAATCTCGCCTCAAAACTTAGAACTGTAGTTTACGTACACTACTACTGCCTCGACGCTATTGCCATACGTAGAGTGTAGAGTAAAAACCAATTTAATTGTCTACACTGCTACGGCAATACCGAGAACTTTTCGGAAAGTCTTCGTCAGCAAGATGAGCACTTTGTTCCTGTAGGTGATGGGGAGAAGGAACGTAACCGAGTAGGCGAGAAGCGAACCGTCAACATTTGCGTCTCTTCCGGGTGCAATTACAGCCAACTTCCACTAAGCATCTCGTCCAGCTACAATACAACCTTGCCTTTCTCTCTCTTAAATCGCATGCATTACCTTATCCTCCACTGCACATGAACTACCTGGAATCCTTCATTGTTCCGTCTGAGTTGGACGCGCAGACGCAGAATCTCAGCGGATGCGTTGCGTAGGAGGAAGGACTGGGCAGCGGTCTGGCCCGTGTCTAAACAGCCGAAGAGCAGCTGCTGTCGATTCGCCTCCAACTTTGTTGTCTTCTCCTCCTCGTCGCTTCCTTATTCTCATCGGCTCCCCGTCTCTCCTCCGTCAGCTTCTTCTCAGTCTCCACTCTTCTCGAGCCTGATTCCACTTCCTCCGCTTTTCCGCTAGGCGGCGGTGCTGACAAATTCGAATCCCTGTAGTCGTAGGTGACATTGCTGTGAAGCGAGGGCGTGAGTGAAGAAGCTTCGTGAATGGCTTGCTTCCTCCTGAGGATGATCTGCGCCAGTGCAGTGGCATTCGCTCCCAGTGACGCGTTGGCCAGACAGTTCTGAATAGTGCTGAGGGAGAGCGTTTTGTCGCCTCCTTCCACCTTCCTCGCATCTAGCGTTCCCTCTGCTTCTTCTTGGTGCAGACGAAGCGAAGAAGGAGTGCCGCTGCTGCTGCTGTGCGTAGAGGGGCGCTTCTTGATGGTTCTCGGCGCCTTTTCCACGAGGGAGAGAGAGCCGAAGTCGACGATGGAGCGCTCCTCGTTGTCTTGCACAGGCCGCAGTGGGGTTGACGCCATCATCACGTGCTGGCCTCCTCCTCCTCCCTCCTCCGTCTCTTCTCCTCCGTCTTCCGCTTCTTCATCAGAACCAAGCTCATCTATTACGCTCAACTGACCTGCAACATAGGCCGTACATGCAGTGGCCACCAGCTAGAGCTGCTAATATGTACATGGGCAGGTAGTGTGCCTAGCCCAAAGTGATGGCGCTGCTTTTATTGTCATAGCTGGCTCGGCTCTATGTAGTGCAGTGCATGCATGTATACCGTCGTGATGATCAGTAGCGGTAAGATTGGCTGATGGAGGAAACTGGAAGGACGGCGGCGTGTCGTTCTCTTCCTCTCCTGGTATCGGAGATATAATGTCCGTTCCCCAGCGAGGCTACACAAACAATCATTCACATGCCAACACAAGCCCTAGTACAGAGTGTGCCAGTGTACATGCATACTCTGGGCAAATTGGGATCCGAGATGCTTCCGAGATCTTCTGAGCGAGGTTGAAAGAGCGCAGTCGCGGAGAACAAGGACGCTGCTTCCGTCCTGCTCGCTTCACTGTGTGGAATGCTCCAAGAGGTGGTGGAATTGTGTGGCGCATCCTCCATCGCGTCTTCCTGGATAAAACGATGAGTCTCCAAATTCTCCGCCTCCTCTCGAGCCAAAAATTCCAACGGGTTGCCATGAGCTGAACAGCAATATACATATGTAGCTGCTCCTTGCCTTCTGAGAGGGTGCAATCGCATGTACAATATATACACATACATAGGTTACATACAATAATACGCAAATATACGCAACGGGAATGGAGATACGGTACATATGTACGTACATGAATAAGAGAGAAGGCAGAGTTTTCGGTCGTTGTGGACGGCTTTTTATGTAAAAGAGGGCGAACGTATAATGATTTCGAAATCTCTGTGCTCTACTACAGTCAAAGGAATAGAATCCAGTACCTTCACTATTAAACTGCTGATCAAATTCTTCGCGCAAGCTCTCTTGAACGCTCCACTGCGTGCCATGGTCATCATTATCGAAAGGGTTCCGCGAGAAGTAGGCCACCAGCAAAGCTGAATAGCTCCTTCACTTTACCTTATTGCTCCAGGCTCCGGAAGAACATGCACGGGCAGCAGTAGTAGTTGAAGTGGTGGAGCTGCGTCCACGACTCTCGCTACCCGTCTGTCTGCTTTCAACAGTCACAAATGACGGATCAGTACAAGAACCCGTGGTGGAGGAAGTTCCACGGTTGACTTCTGAGGGAAGAAATTTTGCAGCGTCTGAAAAAAAGCAACCGGAAAAATGCACGCTTCGGCGAACAATAAAAGAGTAACAGCAAACTGTGGTGGGGCTGCGGTGTTGTACTGTAATGTGTACGGCTTGGTCCCTGTTGGTTGCTTTTGAGCTCGGTGTATTAAGGTACCTGTTACCCCTTTGGTGAATTTGCATTAGGAACTGTGTGCGTTACGTGTGCGAGTTGGTCAAGATTTGCGCCGCCTTGCCACTGACTACTGCTACTTTTGGTACCCTACTAACCAGACGTATCGTAAATAAAGCCCTTTATTCTACATGCGGGCGTGTTCTATTGCGGCATCTGCGCCTATTTTGGGTTATGTATGACTGCATGCGTAGATGTTTGGGGACACGTCTGTTGTGTGGTAGAAGTTGCGGACTGGCCACCGCAGCCCTCACCACATAATTGGCGCAGTCAGTATCCGATCTTTGCGCAGTGGCAGCTTCTTCTTTATTATCTGCAAAAGCCGCTCTTTGGTTTTCGTAGTTTCGTCGTACGTAATCACTGTCTTTGGCGCATATTTTACGTACAAGGTCAAGATGTTCGGTCCATTGCGCGCAGTTACTGGTTAGTACGTACAGGGGTAACCTTGTCTTGGTTTAGCGCGCAACTCCTGTGTCGTCGGTTAGCTAACTTGCCGCTTTGGTAGCCGGTACGGGTACGGTACATAACTATTGTTTCGATAGTGGCGTTGTGTATTCTTTTCTGCGGTCAGTAAGTACGTAACCTACGCAACCCAAATAATACGTACAGTACAAGTAGCGGGGTGTATGTACGGTACGTAGTGTTCGGGTCCCCCCCGGTGGTCACTTTACGTATGCGCGTGTGCGGTTTTGCGGTCCAAGCAGGCGCAGTATTTTCTTTGGCAATTTTAGCAAATTGCCTGGCGCAGTCATTAATACATACTTTGGCGCACTCCTGCCTAATCGTACTACAGTATTGTGAAGTTTTCCAGGTGTGTCAGCGAGCCACATTGGAATTTATGTCTAGTTCGGATTTATTTCAATTTTGGTTCCGTGGTAATTTCAATATTTCTTCACGCTGCAATATTTGGTGGCTGGTTTCTGTTCAACCGGATCTGTTCATTGTCCTCGGTTTTGGTATTGTGCTGTGGTCATTTCTTTTGGTCCTGGTAGCAGTTTACGGCCCATTTCCAATTAGTCTCTCCCAGCGGTACAAACTGTAAGCTAAAGTGTGTGCTAAAGATATTGATACGTACGTACAGTAAGCGAAAGCTGGGAAAGGGGTTCGCTACATAAGTAAAACTTGCTCGAAACTTCGCCAGTAGTTGTACGTCTGGCTAAGCAAGCTTCTGTTGAGCTTCAGCTTGAGCGAGCTTTGGAGCAGGTTGTAGCTTTCGGGTTCTCCGCTGTCGGAAGCGATAGGGGCAGCTGCAGTGTTGGTACCCTTGTCCGCACGTGTCGCCTGTGCAGTGGCAGTCGTTCGTTGGCCGCTTGCTGATGAAGCTGCAGCACAGAGCCGACCCTTGGCCGTTAGTGGAGCTGGGTACGAGTGCTGCTTGCAGTACTTTGTTAGAGCCAAGACTCGGTACGGGCGCTGGAAACGGTACCCTGTTAGAGTCAAGACTCGGTACGGGCGCTGGAAACGGTGCCTTGTAAGAGTCCGAACTCGGGGCGGGTGCTGGCAACAGTGCCTTGCTAGAGTCGAAGTCGTCCGGTACGGGAGGAAACTCTCAGTTAGGACATGTAGCGTCCGGTACGGGAGGCAACTCCCTGTTCAGGAGCAGAGGCCGTCACTGCGGCTAATAACCCCTTGTTAGGACGTGAAGGGTCCAGTGAAGGAGCTAACCACTCCTTGGCAGGACCAACGGCCAGTGAGCAGCAGCTTGATTTCCCTGTGCTGCCTGTGTCTAGAATCTACTACAGCTGAATGCTGAGGCTGCGACAGTTGTAAAGCGTAAATGTAAGCGGAAAAGCAGGCGGAAGAAAAAGAGTCGCCTGTAGAGTACTAGAGCAAATAGCACGTACATACAGTACAT
>JASAMW010004150.1:0-83682 GCA_030247985.1 Epsilonema sp. ZAB3_2 | reverse complement strand
TATTTATTTATTTATTTATTTATTTATTTATTTATTTATTTATTTATTTATTTATTTATTTATTTATTTATTTATTTATTTATTTATTTACAGCAGTTACGTATAGGCTTATTTATTGTTTATATTTTATAATTATTATTACCGATGCCACTTGTCCGCATTCGATCATGAATATACGATTTCTTATTTTGGTCGCTCAATAATGAATCAAATCTCGTAACCACTGTACCTCGTTTGCAAGTGATGTCATAGTTGTACGAGCTGAGAACGTCGCCAAAAGGAATGGTTTGACTCAAACTGTAGACGGAAAAGATTTGAGGCTCTAACAAAATGACCCAAACACCAAACAATTTTTTTTAACCTTTGAAATGAATAATTCGAAAATATGCTTACTGAGTTTGCTCGCTTTACGAAACGTGCAAATTCGAAGGGAAAATGAGCGATCGCTGAAACAGAAAGAACACGCAACTTCAGTTTATTTGACCACAGCTGTGGAAAGGGAAAAATTGAAATCTTTCTGCACCCTGTGTATGCCTCAAAGCTGCTGCGTATGCCCCTGATTGCTTCGCCTCGTTGCAGATAAACTTCAAAGTAATCTCCCGCCGCGTTGATCTTTCTGCGATGACAGGTCTCCGACATGTACTGGGCTTCAGGATTAGAGCAGCAAAAGAAGCGGTATCTGAAAATATTATATTTTCGATACCGAATTACATAAGGATTTGTAAAAATTTGACTCTAAAAGTGATGCACAATTTGGTGGTTACGGTAGCTGATTAGGTTACGCAGAGGATGAATTATTATGTCGTTTTTTTTTTTACTGTCTGGTTCCATCCACCTTGATTGCTTCATTCCTGCAATGTAACCGTTACCGGTGCACCGCACGCTCCACATGCTCTTCACTTGCAAATCAATCGGGAACCAAGGTTTCGCACATGTTTCATTGGAAGAATGCTACAGTACTTAGAAAAAACACAAAATAAAATAATACGGACAATGATACCTACCGTATGTGGTCGTAAATTTATTACTGTGTAGTTGTGGTGGCATTTATTTATTTATTTATTTACTTATTTATTTATTTAGGCCTATTTATTTATTTATTTATTTATTTATTTATTTATTTATTATTTATTTATTTATTTATTTATTTATTTATTTATTTATTATTTATTTATTTATTTATTCATTTATTTATTTATTCGGTCCACAATACCCCTGGAACTTTCCAACAGGTGTGATTTGTAGAAAACTCGATCTTGTTTCGATTCTGAGTAAAGCTTCTAAAGGATTCCAAAGCAGATCCATTTTCGCACTGTATTTTGTAAGCGACAGCTTGATAGGCCGCAAAAACAAATAAAAATAGTATTTTCAACATTTTCTTTGTAGATAGTGATTCGTATACAAAACAATACTGTACACAAGAAGAAGAAAACGCCCTTCTGCCACAAGGGCTCTTTTTCGAGAGTGAAGGTCTTCAAAGTTGTCTCGTAAGACGACAGAAGAGTTTTGAGTTCGAAAATATCGACATATCGCAATTACACAATCCTGGTCTGTGCGAGGTCTCAGTGAAATTTTTGTCAAAATTGCAGGAACTTTTTGTGTCATTAAAGGTGAAGGTCAGACATGCGAACGAAAACGAAGACACGACACGAAACATGAGCCATTCGTTTTCAATCTTGGCGCCATGCAATAATAATTTCTCTGAGCAAATTACAAAACCATCGAATTCAGAAAGGAAAAAATGTGGGCAACAGTATTTTGGCATAATACCAAATTTGGCAACACAAAATGGGCAATAAAAAGTATGTAGGGCCTAAATCGTGACTATTTGTCAACTAATACGTACGTGTATACATAACTATGTACGTACATACGTACACTACGTAATGCTGTATGCAGTGGTGTGGTCGTATGTAGTGCCGTCGCCGTGTACAAGGTGACCTAAAGTAAGCAGATTCGCGGTCCGAGTTACCCCAAAGGTTTGGCACTCAAACTTTTCCTCCCCTAGTGCCCAGTGAGTGAGTACCTACTGTGAAAATAATTATATACGGATCACGTTAATTTGTGTTCGTGAAAAATACGTACGTAGTACTGTACGTACGTACGTAGTTTCATTATCGAGCATTGTCTGTCTTCCGTCCAGACAAGCAATATTTTATTCAGCCATGTATGTACAAACATACTTACTGCACAGCACAGTACGTACTACTACGTACGGTATGTCCAGTATATGTACAATTGTACATGCGCTAATGAAGTCACAAAGGCAGTTCCATCCTGTATTATATACACATTCATTTCAATGAAAAATCATCATCATTAACTGGGCCTACCTATCAGTAACCATAGCTGGTCGCTTAGTGGCAAACATCAATCCTGATTAGTGGCAAAAGCTTGATTATTGCTTTCCTTTCAAGCTGACATCTTTCTCCAACTTGCTGTATGTAGGTACTAACCGAGTGGTACAGTAGAGTGGTGTTGACAACATTTTGGCTTGGTTACATTGTACCTGTGTAACCGTTAGACCAGAAAATGGAGAATTATTAAGAGCACCTCAAGGGACGACCCTGTCTATTTATGTATGTAGTATAACTGGCTTAAACTTGTTACCGTCTGCTAAGCAGCTTCGCTGAGCCGTGCACTATGCATGGTTTTCATTGTGAAAGCTTCTTTTGCTGTACTAAAGTTTGGTCCCCGCGTGCCTGTGCCTTTCTGACAGTTGAAGATGACTGAAACAGAATATGTGCCAGCCACATTCGAAGAAATCATGCAAGAAAAGGACGAGGATGATCGCTTGATGGAGTTAAAGCTGACAGATCGACGAGTTTCGACGGCGACACTCACGAAACCGAATCCGACCGGACCGCCGATTTGCAAATTCGAGGATTTCGGATGCGATTTTAAGGTAAGGGGCATATTGGCGTATCACGTCACCGCTTGGGGGGAGGGGACCCCCTTTCAACTGCCAAAAATGATGTACCGTAGTGGTGACGGTGGGGGGTGGGGGGGGGAGGGGGTACCCGTACCCCTGCTAGCATCCATCAGCTGGTGACGTATGTACTGTATCTACGTACTTACATAATACCAAAATAAATATCCCTGGCAACGCAGCTGTACGATCACCAAAAGAACAAATGGGTTGGGTTTGGCTGAGGTCGATTCAACAAAAAACACGAAGCACATTGTGTCATCTCGAAAGAAATTTCAAACCTGCTGGTACAGTACAGTACTGTAACTGTACGTAGTACGTATTACGTACATGAGTGTAAGGCCAGCTCTACGTATGTACGTATGAATCCGCACCTGTGTTTTCTGTGCGCTCTCGTCCTCCGTGTTATGAAATTGTGTCACAGTCCAAAATTATTGGTTTTCTTGCCCACATTTTCCCTGTTTACCCTGCTTTCTAAAATTGCACCTTTTCCCCCATTCCAGGGAGCCAAAAGCGCCGTCAAGGAGCACATTGAATCGGAGCCCGTTCGCCACCTGTCCCTGCTCAACGACAGCACGTTGGAGATGCGAAAGGACATCTTCTCCATGAGTTTGCAGTTGGAGGCGAGGATGGAGCAATTTGACGGCATGAGCAGCCAACACGACAGTGTGCGGAAGCGATACGGCAGTCATTTGGTGTGGAAAATCTCGGATTACCAGGAGCAGCTTGGAGCGGCGAAGGCCGGCGTTAAGACGGTGATTTTCTCGCCGCCGTTCATGACCGCGACGCACGGCTACAAGCTGATTGCGTCTGCTGCGCTGAATGGAGATGGGAAAGGTGAGCGTGAGGCGAGGCTTATTCGCTAAACGTAATTGGCTGCGGGACGATAAATAAATATCCTAAATAGATAAGTAAATAAATAAATAAATAGTTAAATAAATAAATAAATAATAGGGTAGCGTGGGGTAAACCCGGACACCAAGTATGTATATCTCAGCAACCAAACCACCGATTGAGACAAGATGACATACGACCAATCAAATCATTGAACTCTTCTCTTTGAAATGAGCTACATGTTGATCATTTTGCTGAAGCGGCAAGTTCAGAAAAGCTTAGGTGTCCAAGTTTACCCCGTGTCCGGGTTTACGCCATAGTACCCCAAATAAAAAAATAATAAATAAATAAATAAATAAATAAATAAATAAATAAATAAATAAATAAATAAATAAATAAATAAATAAATAGGCCTAAATAAATAAATAAGTAAATAAGAAGATCAGGCGAAGCTAATTTTCTGCTAGCTTGTCTCCTGTAATTGCTGCTCTGTGCCCGTACAAAATTTAACCGTTCGCCACATTGCTTTCAGGCCGCGACCACTACATGTCCATTTTCGTCGCCATAATGCAAGGCGCCTACGACGCGCTGCTGGTCTGGCCGTTTGCGCACACCGTGTCCATAGCCCTTCTGGATCAGGCGGATAATGTCGGCCAACGCCGGGACATCGTACAGGTTCTCCAGCCCAATACGATATCGGAGAACTCCCTCTTCTTTAAGCGACCGATGAAGGAACGCAATCCGAGTTTCGGATTCCAACGATTTGTGGCTCTGCAGCTGCTCGACTCGATGGAATATGTGAAGGATGACGCGCTTTTTATCAAAATACACGTGGATGAAACTGATATGGATGTGCTGTGAGTTGTGTGGGGTATGCGTAGGGTTAAAGACAAAACTGATATGGGTGTGCTGTGAGTTGTGTGGGGTACGCGTAGGGTTAAAAAAGTTGAAACTTATATGGATGTGCTGAGTTGTGTGGGGTACGCGTAGGGTTAAACGTGCGATGCGAAATGCGGATTTACACGAAAAGGGTTAAAGGTGAAATGTGTACGGGTTTTGTTCGGTGTGGATTAGAATGAGAAAATTACAGCAAATCAAATGCAAAGTCTACGTACATAGGTAGGTACCAAATACCACATAACTTTAGATCGCGGTAGACTACGGTATGTCAAAATTAGATCAAGAACAAGGCCTCTGTATTGTACCTAATTTGGTGATATTTTCTATTTTTGTACCCTGTCTAGTAAAACTAAACTAAACCATAGTTACAGTACTGCATACGTATGTAAGTGCCATTGAATGACAGAAAATATTGTACTAAACTGAATTGTAAATACATATGTACGGTACTGTATGTACGGTTGATGTAGATAGCATGTGCATATTGATGTAGATAGATAGCATGTACGGTAGTATAGTGGTTGGTACATGTTTAACTTTGCCTGTGTTTATTGCCCGAATCAATTTCTACAAGTAACCTGCACGTTGTAGTCTTGCGGGATGCGTACGAAGGCTTCGATGGGTTCATCCGTAGGCACGGGGTCTCCAGCTGGCACGGCGAAATGGAATTTCTGCACCAGGGCGCCGAAAATTAGATACAGCTCCATTCTGGCCAAACTCTCGCCCAAACACGCTCGCTTTCCCAGGGAAAACGGAATCACCTTCTCCAGCATGCTCTCATCTAGGGAAAGCTGGGGAAAATCCGACCACTTCCTGCTGGGGTCATGTTTTTAGTAGGCCTACATAAATTTTTGTTTGAAAGAGTACTGCGGGGTAAGACCGGTGACTCGGTCACCTGTTGAGAATCGTTGTTTTTTTCATGTAGGTGACTGGGTCACACCGAGCAACAAAACCGGCCCGGTTTACCCCATAATACCCTATAGATTTTGCCTGGAAACTGCCAGTTTTCCCAAAAGATCCAACTTGCAGCATGCAGCGGAAATTTGTCCTTCCTCGGGATATGGATCTCTTTCCCCCAGCTTACCCTAACTGATTTCCTTCTTTCAAGAAACGGGTTGGATCGAATTTCTCTGGCTGTGGGAAGTAGCGCTCGTCATGCATGGTGCACGCAAGTTGAGGAATGACGCTGGTGCCCTTCCTGATAGGCACTCCGTTGAGGACGGTGTCAACGGTGGTTCGGTGTTGCAGGTTGATGGGGACGATATTTCCAGCCCTTTGAATTTCTGCAATGGTGGCGCAAAGATAGGGAGTGCGCTTGCGATCTTCCATTTTTAGTGCAGGAACTTCGCGACCATCGTGCAAAACTTGCTCAAGTTCTGTAAAAAAGAAGGTGACACAAACTCATCCTGTCTCTTGTGCTGAAAAACAAAGCGGGGAAAAGGTCAAACCTTGAAAGCATTTTTCTTGGACTTTTGGCTCCCTCATCATAAATAAGATGGCCCATTTCAGTGTGGTTACAGACGTTTCCATTCCTAGAGAAAATCAATAAAAAATAAGGAAATGCTTTTTCCTTTATTTATGCAATCTTGCTCAGCAAAACCTGCAATCCACATGTCCAAGATAGAGATAATCAACTGCCAGGTATGGAAAGTGCCCAGCGGCTCCCCAGCCTTTTCTCGCCTATGCATTTCCTTGAGGAATGCTCCAGCGTAATCGGAGGGCTCTTCATCGGGGTTAAACTGGGCTCTGTGCTCCGCGACCTCTTTGTTCAGGAAGGAGAAGAAATTTTCCCGAACCACATTGATCTCGTCAAAGCCAAAATGACCTGTACAAAGTTATACCAGCTGTAATGTAGGCTATGTACGCTGGTATTATTTACTATCTGTTTTTGGAAGAACAGCAGTGTTAGAGAGTGCCTCTCTGGAAATGCACCTTAGGCACCTTTTTCATGGTCCAGTAGCCGTTTTCCAAACATATTGACATTGAGACTTCCGCATTATGTTGCTGGCCAGTTAAACATTTAACCCCTTCTGTATGCTGAGATATGGCTGCTGGTAGGCCCAAATTGCCCCTTATGTGCCAGCCACTTTTTTCAAAAGTTCTCTTACCGTCATTCGACTCCTTTTTTCGCTGATTTCCGATTGGGGCATACCCCTTCGATATTTTGATGAATACACTACAAAAATTGATGAAAAGGATCAAATTAGTCAAAATTACCTCTTTTTGCGCAATATCATGCATATTCATCAAAATATCGAAGAGGTATGTATGTCCCAATCCGAAATTAGCGAAAAAAGCGGAGTCGAATGACGGTAAGAACTTTTGAAAAAAGTGGCTGGCACATGAGGGGCAATTTGGGCCTACCAGCAGCCATATCTCAGCATATGTACAGAAGGGGTTAAATTTTAAACTGGTCAGCAACATAATGCGGAAGTCTCAATATGTTTGGAAAACGGCTGCTGGACCATGAAAAAGGTGCCTAAGGTGCATTTACAGAGAGGCACTTTTTAACACTGCTGTTTTTCCAAAAAAAACAGATAGTACAAAAAGTTGTAAGCTTTTTAGATAGGGTGTGTCAGCGTGGTAGGATGGGATTGCAGATACATACCAAAAAGAGGAACGTATCTCAGCCAAGGATATTGTGTCAAAAGAAAGCCTTGCGGTTTGGCCAAGAACTTGATAAATTCATCCAGCGAATCCTTGATGGTTCTGAACTTTCCTTCTTCATCCAGCGTGTGCCCCATCAACAGCATGCTGATAATGTTCACCACGCACAGTTCTATCGGGTGGACAATACTTATTCCCTTCCGCTGTGCGCTGCGGGACAAATCTGTCAAGTTCGTTACAAGCTTGTTCACCTCTGCCATAATCTTCTGCTCCATTAGTGGGCGACCGAAACCGAAATCGCGCAGCACGTGCAACGCGAACGCTTTCTGCTCTTTCCACAGTCGACCTTCGTTAAACACCACGCCGTATTCTTTGCCGTTCCGGAAATCGTTAAAGGGGGGATGCGGCAGGAAAGTTTGCGTGGGGAGGCAAATTTCAAATTGTTAACATTTGAAAGCAGCTACGGATGCAAAATCACATCCTTTATCGATCTAACCCACGTTATGGAGCCGATTTTGCCTCTGTGAAGAAGGAACCAGTTAGAAAGCTCTAATAGGCCAACATGTTGCGAATTATCCTTTTCTAAACTGGTTCGCCGCCTCACAGAGGCAAATTGACTCCAGAATGTGGGGTTAGATCGAAAGAGGATGAAATTTTTACGCCGAACAGGACCCTCAAAAGTCAAAATATGAAATTTTACCTTCCCGTACTAAATTCTTGCCAGATCCCCCTTTAAAAATGAAATGCGGTGCCCTGCCGGCGAACACGTCTCCTTGCTTTACCAGCGCTTCTCGTATTAGCTGATAGTCGGTGATCATGACGTTTGGGTCTGAGCCCAGCCAAAGGGTGAAAACGGGTCCGTACTTCCGGCTCAGGGCCAGGATATCCTTGTGCTGGTCCTTGCGCTGAAAAAACTGAAGCATGTTTCCGAAAAAAGGAAGGGGCATGGGGCCGGGTGGATAAGCTTTTCTCCTATCTACGAACATGTAATAGAGGTAGTAGAAGACGGCTCCGACGAGGATCAGGGTTCCGAGCATGATTTTCTTGCAGTTGCTTTGTTTGGTGGGCTGTCAGTCAGTTGTTGTGAACAGGCGGCGAGTGTGATAGTGGCGTATCGGTAAATATTGCAGTATATACAGGGTGTCTCATAATAAACCGAACACTTTTCCGCGCGTGTAACTCAGGAACCACGCGTTAGATTTTCATGCGGTTTTTTGTATTCTGTAGCCAAGGCTTCAGCTTAGACGTGTACAAAATTTTAGCTTCCTAGGCCCAGTGGAAGCTGCTCAAACATCTTCTTTCTCCGGCGGTCAAACACGAGGGTTTTTCGAGCTGGTAGTGCCGATTTAGGGGTAATTCTGTGCATGGTCCAAAATAAAATTAGTTTCATAATGAAGAAAGATGTCCCAAAATGCAAGGAAATGTGTATCTCATGCATTATCCCCAGTGCCAGCATAGCAAGCGCATGAAACTGGGTATCTGGAAACACTAAGACCGCTATTTTCCCCATAGTAAAGAAAAAGGTCGATTTTGAGCTTCGAGATTTAGCTCGTCGTAATTTCCGAGGTATGTGGACCACACAGCTGAAATTTTGTACACATCTAAGCTGAAGCCTTGGCTACTAAATACCAAAAACCGCATGAAAATCCAACGTCTGGTTCCAGAGTTACGTGCACGGGAAAGTGTTCGGTTTATTTTGAGACACTCTGTAGTATATCAATACAATTTTTGGTACAATGCATGTGGCTTGTGCATTAGCATATTACGTAATCAAGTCAAGAGCTTTAGTGTGTAAAGTAGCAGTGTTCGAGTGTGATTACGGAAAGCGATAAGGCGAGCACTGTTGTAGGTATGTATAGGTGCCTTTTGTTAACGTCAACACTCAACAGTACGAGACGTACACATACAGTACGTACGCGAGCATGAAGCTACTATAATACAGTACAAGGGAGTAGCCTATGCCCTATAGCAAAGCACAAAAGTCAACACGCAAACACATTAGTTTAGTCTCTCTCTAGTAGTAAGTACAGATCGGCTGAGCAGAGTTGGCAGTTACGTACATAGTGAAGGAAAATCGATATCTTGTTTGACCGCCGCCCGGCCTTGTCTGTTCTCGCTACTACGCTGCTACTAAAAGTTCTGTCAACGTTCTTGGTCACTCCATGTTTCCACCGATCACGCAAATAGTGGTTCATAAGACCAGGAGACTAAGTACGTACGACTAAGTAGGTATGTATGTACGTTAAGGCTGAGTAGAATAATTGCAACAACAATCAAGTCTTCCTGTCCGGTTCCGGTTGGGCAATTTTTCTGCGTCATCAAGGGTCAGACAAACATGATGCACTGTGTCGGGCACATATTGTATGTACTTACGGTCCAAACATGGCATAGTTTTATGGGCAATTATTACTTTACAATATCTGTGATAATGGCCAAGCGATCTATCAGTGCTGAAGATGAATGTAAAGCTAACGCTGAGGCTTTCTCAATGGCTACTCAAATTTTTCACGACGCAGCAGCCAAATTATGTAAGAAGCAAGAAGCATCTAGATCTACGATCTCATCTGAAGCTGACAGGGAGCTGATATTGAACAGACCAGCAACTTTTCGTGGCCACAGCTTATCCGTTGATGCAAGGGAAATTGTCCTGACATACAGTACATACAGTAATGATTATACAGTACAGTACATAATATACTACGATGATAATTATACAGTACATAATAGTATCACGATGTTTACTCTTGCGTATACATACTGTTACGTACTGCGTACGTATGGCAATAGCGTCCGAGGCCAGTAGTAGTGTACGTAAACCAGTTCTAGGTATGTAAGGCGAGTTTAGCCAAAAGTCCCCGGACCGGTCCCTGGTGGGGTTGCCTAAGTCCGCAGCTGTGTCCGAGGGTAACGGGTTCGATTCCCGTTCGGTCCTATTTCTCTCCCCCCCCCCCCTTTTCGGGGCCCGGCTATCGTCATACGGAACGCGGCACGTCACATGGAGGACCGACGAAAAGGAACCCGAAGCCGTCAGGAGGTGTTGGGCAGACACCTTGATCAAAATGCCTCGGACCAGGAGTGTCCAGTAGTGGACGGCGAGGGCGTCTGCTTGGCGGGCGGGATGTTACGTACACTGCGTACGTATGGCAATAGCGTCCGAGGCCAGTAGTAGTGTACGTAAACCAGTTCTAGGTATGTAAGGCGAGTTTAGCCAAAAGTCCACGGACCGGTCCCTGGTGGGGTTGCCTAAGTCCGCAGCTGTGTCCGAGGGTAACGGGTTCGATTCCCGTTCGGTCCTATTTCTCTCCCCCCCCCCCCCCTTTTCGGGGCCCGGCTATCGTCATACGGAACGCGGCACGTCACAATACATAGGCTACGTAATGTATGTACTGTACATAAATATTCTACGTTCAAGCAAACTCGTCAGTTATGTACTCGTCAGTTAATACAGACAAGTAAAGTGGTACAGCTATGCATTTATGTATTGTACTAATGATCCCTAATTATGATGGTGACATGTATATTGGTAACCCCAAGACTACATAAGGTAAGAGAGACTATGCCAGCTAGTATTGGCTTCGTGTTCCATGCTACGGCCGTTTTGGTCCCAATCGGGGGCCCGGGCCCCCGATCGGGGGCCCCTATAATAATGCATGCAAAAGTGGAGATGTTTTTCTTTTTTTCCTTCTCGGCTTTCGCTTCGTTTTCTTTTCTTCCTTTTTTTCACAGACGGGGCCCCCGACCTTTCTCTATTTTGCATCAATCTACGGGGGCCCCCGATCGGGGGCCCCGGCCCCCGATTGGGACCAAAACGGCCGTAGCATGGAACACGACGCCAATACTAGCTGGCTTAGTCTCTCCTTCTTATGTAGTCTTGGTAACCCTGATAGCAACCAGCAAAGCCCCGACCAAAAGCGTTGAACCCTCCCATCGTGAAGCGTGCAGTAAAGTCGAAATTATATTAGGTACTTTTGCCGTGTTATTTCCCCCTAGCAGTGAGTATGTATGTACGTACATATGTAGTATTATACGTGAGCGATCCCTAATCGTGCGTACGTACGTAACGTAACGTACACGAATTCATTCATGAAGTGTGGCAAACAAACACGTCAGAAATTCTAAGCATACACAGATCTGAATCCGTTGGCGGGGCTAGTTCCATACACTGATGACAAGCACAAGCTAAGCACTGTACTGTACTTTATGTACTTACGTTGTAGACTAACCTATGTATAGTTTTGGAGAGTTGAAAAAAGTGAGCTGGCCATAGCTTTAATAAATACACATTACCTAAATATAAATTTTAAGCTAAAAGCTTTCAGCTAACCTATACGTAAAAGGCTATAGCTTACCGCATTTAACTTTATTATTTATCTAATTATTTTTAACTCTACTTGTGCACTGCGAAAGCACAAGGTCGGAATCAATTCAATAAAATTATCAATTTGCTAACTATGGTAATTTGCTAACTATGGTAATTCACGCAGGTACGTATATCGTTACGTAATGGGATCGTCAGAGAAAGAATCCAACCCTGCCAAGTGGAAAAAGCCCAGCACTATAGTACCGTCGGTATTTACCGGTGCGGTGCATAGCCCCTACGCATAGCCCCATACTGGCAAAACATGAAAAATGTCCCATGCATAGCCCCATTATGTACTGTAGACGGAAACTAAGACCTCCGTATGTTATATGAGCTGGTCAGACATTGCCACCCATACCCATAGCCACTCCCACACCAAAGATGCATATAAACCCGCTTGAGGGTGTATTGTTATTGTACTAGAATAACCCTGGCTGACCTCAATATGTACCTATACCAAGAATAATATAAGGTAGACAAGAATGAAACACTTCACGCAAAAAACGGTCCAACCCTGACGCATTTTGACTTGAATACAATATGCGAATAAAACAATATGCGAATAAAACAATCAAGGAACCTTCATTAGAATATACCTATATTACAATGCAGGAAAGTAGAAAACAATATACGTATATTACAATGAAGGAAACGCTAAAACAATAAAACCCTCTATTCTAATGAAGGTTCCTTGATTGTTTTATTCGCATATTACAATGAAGGAAAGTGCATTTACAATGCATGCTATATTTATTTGATGGAACCTGTATTGTATTCTAATGCATGAAAGTGTGTTGTTTTGCAGTAAAAGCTATTGAAATAAAGGAACCTTCATTCTTAAAGGCGGGGGGTAACGTTAGGGTTCCAGCTAGAATTTTCAAAAATGCACACAACCATTGAATAGAGAATTTTTTTCTGCCCATATGCGTCATATGTCAAAAAGTTGTAGCTATGACCATTTTTGAGTAACATAGGGTTTTCGATGTCACTTTCCCATAGCTGTGGACTATTGAAATCCCATAGTTGCGTTTTGCTACCAATCATCGTGATTGCGCAGTTTATATTCACGCTCTTATGGACCATGATGAAAGGACTATGATCATTCCTATGCTGAAGTCGAATGAACGATGGTAGAAAAACAGAGTTCAGGGTCAGCTGGAGCTGTCCATACCCCTTGTTCATAAACTGCGCCATCAACACGACAGACAGCAAAACGCAACTATGGGATTTCAATAGTCCACAGCTATGGGAAAGTGACATCGAAAACCCTATGTTACTCAAAAACGGTCATAGCTACAACTTTTTGACATATGACGCATATGGGCAGAAAAAAATTCTCTATTCAATGGTGGTGTGCATTTTTGAAAATTCTTACTGGAACCCTAACGTTACCCCCCGCCTTTAATGCACGAAAACACATTGTTTTATATTGTTTCGCAATAGACAACAAATTCATGGATGATATTGTTTTAGCGTTTCGTTCATTAGAATAATCGAATATTGTTTTCGCCTTTCCTGCATTGTAATACAGGTTCGTATATTCTAATCAATGTTCCTTGATTGTAATATTCGACTATTGTTTTATTCGCATATTGTTTTCAAGTCAAAATGCGTCAGGGTTGGACCGTTTTTTTGCGTGAAGTGTTTCTTTCTTGTCTACCTTATATTATTCTTGCCTATACTATGTTCTATAACACGTCTTTTGACCTGGCGTACCGGTAAATACGGTATTCAGAGACGCTTTGCCTGCTACTGAGGCTATTGCATTTAGTTTTTTGGGGCTATTTTTAGGTACTAAATAGCCTACCTACTCTAATTCTAGCCAGTTACGTACGAAACCTGTAAAAACGTACATAACCAGGTGAAATGTTTTAAAATTGTGTTGCGTAAAATAGAATCACAGGTGTTTTCCGTGTACATCCGTTCCGTACTGTTTTTTTATGTTACTTTTGTATGTACTTGGAAGTTGGCTCAGGCAGATATTGAAATTGTGAAAGCAGTTTTACGCAAACCCGACTGGCATTGTTTAGGAGATGGATGACATCCCTTCACCTGAGCTCCGGCCGGACTCCCACGCATCAACACGTACTTACATTTAGTAGTATTAGTATGTATACAAACAAAGAGCTACAACAGTAAGTTATGTATATACCTACGTATACCTACATACAGTGTCTAACAATAGGCACTGATTGTGATACAATAATTGATTAGCCCCTTCGCTTCCATATCCGGTGAGGAGATCCATAAAAAGAGCTTGCCCTGTCACCGTTGCCTCACTTTTGGCACGTTTCACTGTCCTGAAAAGCCACTTTCTTTTTGGCCTCTCTACTGTACAGGAAAAAATATACTATTCGGTAAAATAGTTGCCAATCATGACGGTAGCTCGGGTTTTCTTCGCGCTTCTTCTGATGGTGGCCGGTGCTGAGATGGCTCTGGGTTGCACTGCGGAATGCAACAAGACCATGACGTGGAATTGTGGATGGTAAGATTAGACGGATTCTTTACATATTACATAAAATTTACATATTACATCTTTACTGTCACCGCTTGGGGAGGGTACCTAACGTACCCCTCTAACTGTCGAAAAGTGATGTTTAGCCGGTAACGTAAGTAATAAAAGATAAATTCTTCAGTTTTTGTTTTTTAGTGCTGACTCGATCGAAAGAGCGATTCAGACCTACTTCGATGCCTGCATTACGTAAGATTGTTATATAAACCAACAGGCAATTACGTATGCATGCAGTGTATGCATACTGTTCACTTCACAGCATACTGTACGTTGGCTTTTGGTACTACGTACTACGTAAGTTACTTGTAACATTATTTAGAAATCTTGCGTATTTTTTAACGGCTTACTATTTTAACCCCTAGAGGACTCGTATTCCGACTGTTGTTTAAGAACCATCGAACTCTCGGATCCTAGCATTCCGTTCGGGAGTATCAAACCGTTTTGGACGCTGGCTCCATTCACCGAGTGGACAGACTGCACGGCCACAAACACCGTCCCAACCCTGATCACCACCACCGCTCGCTGCAGATGGAGAGAGTTCTACATGAGCATGGACTGCGTCATGTAAGGCAATAATTAAAGCTAAAAAAAAACCGTCCGTGTACTGTAAGTACATGGTACTGTGTTACGTATATGAGGTTAGGTACGTATTCGTCGGGTACGTGTGTACATACAAGGCTTTTCGGCGCAAAACGGCGTCGCTTCCTCTCTACATCACTTTCACACCGAACCTATATGAAATTACGTAGCCGTAAGTAGGTATGCCATCCGGGTTCAACTCCTTGAGGGTTCAAAAAAAAATCAGCTTTACCAACTGCGCCACCAGCGCTCACTTTGCCATTCGTCTAATTCCTCCCTTTATCCATCCATTGCGGTTTTATAGGTGCGCATGGAACACCACCAACACCAACTCCGCTCCGCACAGCCTGCAGAACATCAGCAGCACCCTGAAAACGGCCCTGCACAGCTGCGTCAACCACTACGTCAAGGCCCACTTTCCCTACGACGACGCTCGCAGCTACGGAGTCATGCACGCGATCGGCGGTTACGATCCCTACTACCAGCATAACTGAAGATTTGAAGGGAAAAGATCTCGAAAGGCAGCTGAAACTGAAATTGTTTCCATGATTTTTATTTGTCGTTGTTGATTATTTTTTATTTGGTGCCCGCGCGGCATGTCATGGCTCGTTCACAATGGGGGAAATGCGCTCGGCGTGTGCGACCACGCATCCATGACGTCTGTTTGGCGCTTGCTTGCATGCATGCCTTTGCATTTGTGGAGTCATAGATACGCCGAGCGTACGCGTTGGCGCATTTCTCCTATCCTGTATGTGAATCGAATGAGCCATCAAACAAGGGTTGGTAAAAATTGGCCAAGAGTGTCAGGTGACAAAGAAAGATGATAGCACGGCTGATCGGTAGTGAGTGACTGATCCAGACAGACGGATGTTGGCGCATTCTTGGTCAATGTATTCCACTTCTTGCTTTTGACATGCATGCACCGATTATACGAAGTATTTGAACTGCATTGAAAATGAAGCTGTGATGCATTTTGTTCTGTGGTACCGGTACCGGTACCGTAACAATCCAGAAAAATTACGCTTTGCAATGAAAAAACAATGAATGGTACTGTATCTGATGCTTGCACAGTCGCATGGTCAATATTATTCGCAGAAAGTCACGAGCGCATTCATTTTGTCACGCGATATGACTTCTACGTACAGTAGCAACAACAGCTCAAGAATCGTTGCGTGCACATTTTGTATGTTTTGTCAAGGTGTAATGAAAAGTTTTTTGTTTTGTATGGAAAGTAAAGTGAAAGTTGGGTGACAATGGGTTGAGTCCATTCAGGGCAATCGGGGTGCAATCCTTATAGCTATAATCTGTCAACACAACACACAAAATCCCATCTTACAAGCGACCATTGACATCGGAGACTGCAGGAGACTGATAGCCATGACACGATGACTGTATGCCACACTTAGCTTCCATTTATGTTCAGGTAGGCTGTCGACGGTACGAAGCAGATACATAAAGGTTTTATTCAACAAAGGCCAGGGTCGTACTACGTACAATACAAGACAGCAAATCGACGCTTATACATAAAACATTGTTGAGTGAGGTCGGTGAACAAGTAGATAGAGAACTGTAGTAATTTCAAAGATAAATCAAGGCGCCGGCAAGGGACAAAAGGATATAGCAGGAAGGCTAGGTTACGAACGACATTCAAACACAAATCATGCCATGGAAAGTATCATCGATGACTGGATAATCTTGTGCTCAGGCCAAACCGATTGCACACTAAAGACAAATACCAAGGAACTCTCTCTCTTCTGTCTTCTCTGCTCTCCCTCTCTCTGCCGGATCTTGCTAGTCCTGTCCCTTTTATAGCCAGACGATCTGTAGACAGCAAGGGCTGGGGTGGCTAGGGTGGTTAGGGTGGCTAGGGTGGTTAGGGTGGCTAGGGTGGTTAGGGTGGTTGGGGTGGCTGAGCAGGCTTGTGATGTTTTGTTTGATGATTGCAATGGCCCGCCGGTTGTTCTGTGGGAAGCGTAGTAGGCTGGGGTGGGTAGCTGGGGTGGCTGGGGTGATGGCTTGATGTTTTTCTCGAAGAACCAGCCAGTAATTCTGTAGAAAGTATGGGCTGGGGTGGCTAGGGTGGCTGGGGTGATGGCTTGATGTTTTCCTTGAACAGTCAGCCTGTAGTTCTGTAGAAAGCATAGGCTGGGGTAGCTGAGGTGGCTGGGGTGGCTGAGCAATGGCCAAAGCTTGACGGTTGGCTTGACAATTAGGGCGATGGATTGATGATGGCTATGAATGGCTAGGTGGTTGAAGTCGGATTGCATATATACCCAAGATACATACAAAGATGAACACAATATTACAACTTCCTTATTCTTATTTTTTTGTTTTGTTTTTGTTTTGTTTATTTTTTAACTGTAAAAAGCAACGGTAATTTGCAGAAAAGGAAGTTGCTCACAATAAGGTTATTTTAAAGAAATCAACAAATACATATTGTAGGTACAATAAATGGTACAATAAGTATGTAGATGCACAACAGCATATCACTACAAAAGGCTCACTTAACATGCATACAGAATAACATACTAGGATAACAAATATGAAACAATTACAATAGACATTTCAGGGTATACTAATTACAGTGTCATTATAAAATATTCAATTTGGAGTTGAAAGAATAAAAAAATAATATATAGGCCTAAAATATATATAAAACAGGGAAGAGAGAAAGAAAGGAAAAAAATATGTCTGGAAGAGAGGGGAATAAACTCACTAAAAAAAAAAAAAAATTAACATAAAGAAATAACCTGTGCAGATTTGGTTAGAATAAAATTTGAATGATTACAATACAAATAAGTTGCATTTAAACTGCACAGATTATTTTCCCTTATCTATTTTCATGAAGAAATACAGTGAGGGTTCAGAAAAAGTTTTGTTTTATTATTTTTATATTGATTTTACTGGAATATGTTTAAGAGAAGTTTATTTCAACCCTCACTGTACTTGAGGGGTAAAGGTCCAATCATAAGACTTCAAACGATTCAGAAAAACGCACTCTTCTTTATCAGGATTAGGCAAATGGTAAAAATACAACATTCAGAGGTTTTAGCAATTCTCAGGCGATTGGGCTTGTGTAAGAGAGGCTATACCCAGGATTAGTGGTTGCATGGGTTCTCAGAGAAAAGTGTAAAAGAGTACATTATAGTTGAAAAACTTGCTGCTGGAAGCCCTGTTCCATCTCCTGTCTTAATTGTGCTATTTCATTAGTAATTGCTTCTTTAACTGCTAGAGTAAAACTGTCTTCACTAGGTTCTGGCACTTGAGGTTCTGAGGTTTTTGTACTAGGATTCTGAGGTTGTGATTCTGAAGTCCTGAGGTTCTGCACATCTTCCACATCAATTGCCTGCACTGTCTGTCTAGGGTTTCTTACATTTGAATTTGAATTATCCTGCTCATGAGGCAAACTATGACGATCGAAACACTGTTGGCACGTATGACCATTTCTTCCACAAAAATCGCACGTATTTATTTGATGCAAATTTTGTTGTCTCACAGGCTCATTTCTCCGACGTCGTCGACAAACTTGATACGTATGGCCGGGAAGCTTACAGTAACCACAATAATTTCTCTGAAAATCTTTATGACCAAAATTCTGTCCTCTGGGTTCAGGGAATCCTACATTGTCCTGTCGAAAAGAAACTCTAGGTCGCACACAGACCTCTTCCCTGAAGGAACACACATCATCAGAGGAAACACACACATCACTAGGTCGCACAGGGACCTCTTCCCTGGAGTAACACATGGCGTCAGGGGACAAACACACATCAGGGTCCTCTGCCCTGGAGAAACACACATCAACAGGATCCCCTGCCCCGGAACAACATTGTTCTGGCCCAGGATAGCACTGATACGAATCAACAACTCCAACATTAGACTTAGATTCCGACTTGACTGCATAAGTTTGATATATGGGCTTTTTGAGAAGATTAGGGGGCATGTTTCCTTCTAACAAATAATCGCGCGCTTCTTGTTTATTTGCCTCAGTTAGGGCTTGTGAAAATGTCTTCGGATCCTTGTCCATTACCTTACTTCGCAAATTTTTAGTTAGGCCACCCAGGAAAACTTCAAGCATAATCTTATCTTGTGCATCACTGGAAAAACTAGGCATAACAGGATAGGCTTGTTGCACATATTTCTGAATATCAGCTGCATATGTTTGCACATTCTCATTGGATTCTAGTTTACGTGCAGAAGGTCCATGCAAAAGGGCACCAAAAAATCTATTTGACTCAACAGGTTGAAGTGCTTCTTTTAGTTGCTGTATAAGGCCATCAAAATCATTCTTTAGTGCAGGTTGGCGTGAAACAATGGAACGTAGTTGAGAACGGGGATAGCCTTCCAAGAACAAGGGCAAAATTTCTGCTTTTCTTGAATTATTCCACTTATGGGCAAGTGCATACTCTTCAAAAATCTGTAACCATTCAGCGAAAGTAGGGTTATATCCTCCATGGTACTGAGGTGGACGCAAAGCATTTCCTGCTGCAAACATGGAATCTCCGGCATTTGTTGATGCAGATGAGGAAGGCTGATTTTGATTTTGGGTTTCTAGTATATGCAAACGGTTCATTGCCTGCACTAGGCGTGTTTCAAGGTCAGTGATTGTTGCTTGTTTAGCCATTTTTTGAATTCACTCATTACAAAACCGTCAGGTGAAAGGTGAAGGAAGACCTATTTGGGTTGTCTCTTGAGGTGGGAACCTGTGCTAAAGGTGTATGTGTGTTAAAGGTGTAGGTGTGAAAGGTGTGATTATATAGGGAGGTGCATATTGCACACAACTATTAGGACTTCTAAGGCTGCAACTGCCAAAAATCCCGTTAAAAATCCTCCAGTGTATGCAGTAATAACTGTAGTACACATCATTGAATGCAACACAAACGAGAGCTTCATGATAGCAGACTGCTACTTACAATTCCGGTTAAATGCGACAATAATTAAGGTAGGGTACATTATCGAATGCAACAAAAACGAGAGTTTTAGGATGCAACTGGATGCTGAGTGGGATTATTCACCAGCTTAAATGTAGTCTGTGCGGATGACTAGTAAAGGGTAATCGTATGGGGTTACCATACACATTTCAAGAGGTTACTATAAAGGGTTATCATATGCATTTCCTTTTACTCTGAGAGGTTTCTTTTCAATAGGGCACTGAAAAGTGTCGCTAAAGGGCCACAAATTTACTTGTCTTGTTTACTGTATGTAGTCCTATACATATTGTGCACCATGCGTGTATGTTGCTTTGATATTGATTGCACCAAACAACAGGTTAAACAGTGGCAGCCGATCCACTGCCGATCAGGTCAAAATGTTAAAATATGTGGGTCATACATTGTACGCAGACAAAGGGATAACTAGGCTTTGCAATATACTGGGCACCAAACCTCTACTGTGATTATCGGATGGCCAAAATCCATAGTAGCCTGCAGTAGGTACTGCTGAAATAACAAGAAAAATTATTTTTCCTCCACACAATTTATTATAGAGTTTAACCGGATACAAAATCCCAAGCAATAAGTCAAAATAGAGCAATACAATGTATGTATGTAAATAAAAGTGTTCAAGAATCAAGATAACGTACAATATGGTACATTTGTACTATGTATGTACGTTCTATAAGGGACATAATGTGGAGCGCATACTATCTGGCTGGGAAAGGGAAGAATTTCAAGGAGGGGGTGGGTATGTAAGGTAGGAAAGGAAGAAAAATGGAACCGAAAGGTTGGTGGGCTCAAGCGGTATTGCGGGGACGCCAAAAATGTAATGAAAAGTTTTTTTTGTATGGAAAGGAAAGGAAAGAGACAATGGGTCGAGTCCATTCAGGGCAATCGGGGTGCAATCCTTATAGCTATAATCTGTCAACACAACACACAAAATCCCATCTTACAAGCGACCATTGACATCGGAGACTGCAGGAGACTGATAGCCATGACACGATGACTGTATGCCACACTTAGCTTCCATTTATGTTCAGGTAGGCTGTCGACGGTACGAAGCAGATACATAAAGGTTTTATTCAACAAAGGCCAGGGTCGTACTACGTACAATACAAGACAGCAAATCGACGCTTATACATAAAACATTGTTGAGTGAGGTCGGTGAACAAGTAGATAGAGAACTGTAGTAATTTCAAAGATAAATCAAGGCGCCGGCAAGGGACAAAAGGATATAGCAGGAAGGCTAGGTTACGAACGACATTCAAACACAAATCATGCCATGGAAAGTATCATCGATGACTGGATAATCTTGTGCTCAGGCCAAACCGATTGCACACTAAAGACAAATACCAAGGAACTCTCTCTCTTCTGTCTTCTCTGCTCTCCCTCTCTGCCGGATCTTGCTAGTCCTGTCCCTTTTATAGCCAGACGATCTGTAGACAGCAAGGGCTGGGGTGGCTAGGGTGGTTAGGGTGGCTAGGGTGGTTAGGGTGGCTAGGGTGGTTAGGGTGGTTGGGGTGGCTGAGCAGGCTTGTGATGTTTTGTTTGATGATTGCAATGGCCCGCCAGTAGTTCTGTAGAAAGCGTAGTAGGCTGGGGTGGGTAGCTGGGGTGGCTGGGGTGATGGCTTGATGTTTTTCTCGAAGAACCAGCCAGTAATTCTGTAGAAAGTATGGGCTGGGGTGGCTAGGGTGGCTGGGGTGATGGCTTGATGTTTTCCTTGAACAGTCAGCCTGTAGTTCTGTAGAAAGCATAGGCTGGGGTAGCTGAGGTGGCTGGGGTGGCTGAGCAATGGCCAAAGCTTGACGGTTGGCTTGACAATTAGGGCGATGGATTGATGATGGCTATGAATGGCTAGGTGGTTGAAGTCGGATTGCATATATACCCAAGATACATACAAAGATGAACACAATATTACAAAGGCGTGTGGTCATAAATCAGCTAGTTTCGCATGCAAACGTGACATTTTTTAAGCCAAAAATAGCATTTTAGCATTCTTGCATGTTTGTTTACCAAGAGTTCCCGCTCCGGATTTAGCTATTGAGCGGCCTATATTGAGCGTAACCCCCGAGTCTAAACCACGCGTGTTTTTTTCAGGCGAAACGCCCGACAGCAGCGAAGCGAAGCGGAAAGGAAAAAGAAAAGAAAAGAAGATTTTTCCTTTTCTTTTGTCCGCTTCGTTTCCTGCTGTCGGGCGTTTCGTCTGAAAAAACACGCGTGGTTTAGACTCGTGGGTTACGCTCAATATAGGCACGGACTAATCCTCCCTGCTAAATCCGGAGCGGGAATCCTGAGTAGTGATGCCATAAAAAAGTCCGTACCCATGGTACGTTCGTACCGTATCAAGCAACGTACATACATAGTAGGTATGTATGTGCAGTATGCAATATGAGCGGACACTCATAACTCATATTGAATTTGTGCATAAACTCATCACCTTTGTTGTCCACGCAAAATATACAGCATGAGTAAGGCAGTTAAGCCTTACTCCTCCGCAAACATACATAGTACGGTATGTGCCAATTTACGATTACACTCGCACCAGAAAAAATAACAAATAACAGGCCAAACAAATAATGTAACACGATTTCAATTAAAAATTGTTAAACGCGAAGATTCTCCTGGCCATAAACAAGGCATTACAGAAAGAAGCAGTTTGTATTTTTTACAGCACCTCACAGGAAAACTCCAAGTCCAAAGTCCAATAAAACACTCATTTTCATGGATACGAAAACGGTTAGCGAATGTAGTCAAAAAAAGCAATCATCTCAACATATTCCTTCCGACTTTTTCTCCATTCGTACGACCCCATCTTTAACTCTTGTACTGATAGAACGGGTCGTAGCCACCGACTGCGTGCATTGTCGCGTAGCTTCTTGGGTCGTCGTAGGGCAGGAAGGCCTTCATGGTGCCATAGAGACAGTTGTGCAGGATGCTCTTGTGGGTGGAATCGAGATTTTTCAGCGTGTGCGGAGAAGAGTTGGTATCGGTCGTGTTCCACGCGCACCTGCAACGCAAAGCGATGTTATGTACTCTCAGTACAGTACATATAAGCTAAGGGAGAATTGGCGTTTTATAAAATAAATACTATATAAGTCGCGTTGGTTCAGACGCGACGGAAAAAGAAAACGGACGAGGAAAAGGACACAGACGGCTTTTCGTTCCTTTCTTGCACGTCTAAAAGCTGAACGAATCGCGTAAGGTTAACCTGAACGAATATCCAGGTGCATTTAGTATTGGTCACATTTTGTAACGCTTATGTACTGTAAGTAGGGACCATAAAAAGGAACGGAGCTTTCTGAGCAGCACAGGCAATGAATATACTGTACCTAATTTATGTATGTATTCGTGCATGAACAAGGGGAAGAAATAAAAGTGCGTACAGTACTATCTGTTGCTTACGCGACGCATGGTATGCTCTGGAAAAACTCTCTCCATCTGCAGCGGGCGGTGGTGTCCAGGGTGGTGGCGAGTGCGTTTCCACTGCAGCTGGTCCACTCGGTGAAGGGTGCGGATTCCCAGAACGGCTTGATGTCGCCGAAACCAACGCCGCTTGTCGGGCTCAGCTCGATCGATCTGAACCGCAAATTGTAAATTAGTATGTACGTAACGTACGTACATGTACATAATATACTGTACGTACGAATTCGCAAGCAAAACGTCTGTGTTAGTACCTACTGCCTGCCTAGTGACCGTATTCGCAAGCAAGACTTTGAATAGTATATGTACGTAGGCTATACAAACTTCGACCCAATGGGAAATCCTATGAATTCTTGGCAGTCGGTTACGGTGGGTGTATGTAGGATAATGCGGGGCAATTCGGGTCAGAGTTGGTCACATTTTTTCTTACGTTATGCAGGAGTCCAGAGATGTTATCAGACTTCTTTCCACGCTGTCGGCGCTAAAAAATAAAGTTGAAGCTTCGCCTCCCTAATCCCTTCAAAAAATGCATCAATTTTACGGAAAATAAAAGAAAACAAAAAAAATTATTTTTTGGGCCTTACCAGCCGCAGTTCCAGGTCATGGTCTTGTTACATTCTTCACTGCAACCCAGCGCAACCTGAGACCCAAACACCAGGAGAATCACCGCGAACAAACACTGGTAAACAGCCATCTTTACGGTTTGTTAGAGGGTTACGGTAACTGTCGTTTTAAAGGATGCAGAGAACACGGAAACCTTTCAAACAGTTAAAGTCGGAGTCTGAATTGTGGTGTAAAACCAAAAAGTGTCGGTCCGTTTTGCTTGCACAGCCTTTTATACTGCTTACCGGAAGTGGCATTCCGTGCTTTTTTGTGGTGGGAGCAAGAAGCAAGAAGGCGGAACGGAGCGGTGGAAACAATAAATTTGTGAAAACAATAGCAAGCGAACGTAAATCGCTGAAATATTGCTGTCAGGGTTACTGTAGGAAGGCGAGGTGCGTCATTTTCCATTGTGTTTTGCGTCTGGTTTGCGCATGCAACGGTTGGATCTGGATGTGCAGCATGAGAATTTTCGTGGGTGTTCAAATGTTCAGTTCAGCGTTCGAAAAACCCATATATTACCGGGTAGCAAAGCTTTCGGAGGCATTTACGCAAATAGTTCACTTTGCGTTTGTCTATGGATTACTGTATTCTAAGCGCAAATCACGATAGAGGCCTGTTCTCCTTATCAAGTGCCCTTCGAATAGTAGTTTTTTTTAGTTTTACATCTATCCATGCGCTGCATTAGGCTCAACAAACAAAAAATTTGTTGTATAGTTTACTCAATCTGTTAGGAGTGCAAGCAAACCACTATCGTGGATGGTGACTGGAATGAATCCGATACCACCACACAATAAGCTCCATTTTGTTCAGCGCAGACCGTGCGCATTATTATGCAAACTGTTCGAAATCATAAATCAATACTCCACCCCCACGCAAAATGCTACTTTCGCAAATCTCTGGTTGGATCACGCCAAGACTGATCCAAAAACTTTCGCTCTTGCTGCGTCATCCATATGATCCATGCAATGGACTGGATTACACGCAGTTCGTATTCACAAACTGCATGCTATGTGTAACAGGTGGGTGTAAGGCAAAGCGGGTGTACGTACGTGGTAACGCACAGAAGATTCGCCCACTCGGTTGTAGGTGAAGTTTGCTATGTATTTTGGTCATAAATCAGCTGTCTTGCGTCAGCCCAAAATTCGGGACAGGTAGCCAGCCACAATGCAGGACCGTGACCAATTCACGTAACGGGCACGTACTTTTCACAATACGTTGGTGTACAACAGTATGTACATGTATGAACCGACAAAGTACATAGACGTACAGTACGTAACACACCTGTACCAAAAATTTTTGTTAGTACGTACATTATGTACATCTGTATGCATATCCCGCTTAATTGTACATATTGAATCTCACAAGAAGTGTTTTGGCATAATTTATTAGGTAATTAGGGAAGTTGGCTTTTACCTCAGGTGGCTGTCGTTGCCATTTTATGCAACAGGCCAAGCTACCAAAATTTTCTCATGCCAACAGTGTTCAAGGCCATATCGCAGCACGGCAAAGAAAATTGAATAGAAAAGGGCTAGGATGGTCTGGTGACGAACTGTGCAAACATACTGCCCACTTCAAGAAATCCGTTTTGGGAAATTCAAACTGGGAAAATAAAGCAGTAAAACCACCTACGTACACCGAAACCAAGACATCAACACCAAGCAACTTTCAGACAAGCTTTGCTGTATGCCGCATTGTAGTATAGTAAATAAAGTGCATACGTACTAAGCAGTAAGCAAGCTACGTTTGAATGAGCTTTTTCTCAGCCTGCTGGCGTGTACCTAAAACGGTTCTTAACGTCTCAATGCCCTGTTTTTCTGAGCGTTGACTCCTGTACTACTAGTGAACTATCTGGTGATATCTAATTCCAGCTGTTTTCACTTCCTGACACCAAACGATCATCCGTCTGCTTGTTTTCCGTTCGCTGTTTCCGCTCCAGTCGCGCTCTCTGCGCTCGTCTTCGTACTATGCAGGGACAACTGTCTATGCACGGACTTCTGGATAAATTCGGTCCAGGCTCTCCTGAGCCAACGAAAGCGAGTTGAGAGGAGATCAAGATATCGATCGAAAGCTTGTTACACGATCTCTTTGACGCGCCATAGACCGCCTCTTGAAACGGCCTCTCCGTGGCGCTATTCTTGATTGAAACGATAACTTTTTCAAACACGTTTTTCTTGGATAACTTTGCGTAGAGGCAACGTAGAGAGGCGCCGCAGGTACCGATCGATTCCTCTCGTCAAGACGCGTTGAACGGTGCGCCGCATGTTGAAAAATACCCAGTGGTTCCTTCGGTACACCCAAATCGCATGGTTTTTGGGGCTTTCTTCGGCGTGTCGTACTGCGCCGAATACAAGAGCTTTGGCGCTGCCGTTTGGTGTACTTGTAGAGGAAGGGTTGTTCTATATTTACATGATAAGTGATCACTTTTATCTTGCACACAACGGCTACGAGGAAGCCTCAAAGTTGGCTCCGAAACAGGGCATTGAGACCTTAAATTTGAGTTGAGACATATTATTTTTTCCCATTCATATGTCATGCTGCAGTCAAAATTCTTCTAATCGTCACGAACATTGTGTCATGATCATGCATCCCTGGTTGTGCTTTCTCCTGATTCTTCTGCCCACAGCGATTCATGGGTTGAAATGCCAAACCTCCAGCGCGGAAAAGGACTGTCCCTACACCGGATTTGGCACCCCTGCCTGCGTACTCTTTCGATTCAGGACCGGTGACTCGGAGACTATTTTGAGATCGTGCGACGCGACTGGTACGGCATGCGTGCAGGATTACGGACTGCCAGACCTGAACAGCTGCAGGGAAGGACGGATGTTGGACCACGAGTACGCGGTCGCATGTTGCTGCAATGACTATTGCAACAGTGCCACTGAAACGAGAATTGCGTGGGCTGTAATTGTAATCACGCTGACACTTGTGCTGTCACTCTACTTGCACGCGCACTTATCACTCCACTGATTCCACTTGACAAGATCGTGATTGTAAAAGAAGACGATATGTCAGATAAGCTACTTTATACGTTCAACATATCATACGATGAGTACGGCATATTCTACATGTTACATTATTTTCCACGGGTTACATTATTGCAGAAGAATTACGTAAGTATTTATGTACGATCTCAATAGTATTGTACGTAATTTCATGCAGTGCAGGCATAATAAATATTTAATAACAATCACTATATCCCATGTTGTAGGTATGTAATATCCAATCACTAAAATGATGACCAAATGACTTAGATGAAAGGATAATAATAATAATTAGTAGAGATGGGCCGAGACTGGATTGTTGCTGAAAACGAGACCGAGACCGAGACCGAGACTTAGAATTTTTTCCGAGACCGAGATCGAGACCGAGATCAGGGAATTTTGTCGAGACCGAGATCGAGATCGAGACCGAGACCGAGACTAAGCATTGGTATAAAAACTTATGGAAATTCGTTTTTATTTTTTCTGATGGTCGTTTTCTATGAAAATTTTAATGGCGAAAACAGTGGCGAATAGGTGCTTCACTTCAATTTTCTACATTGCATGGTTAAAATCGCCCCGCAGGGAAAATTTTTTCATGATAGGCAGCTAAAATCACAGCGGAAATGCATGAAAATTGCTTGTGAAAGCACGATTTCAATCTAGTCTCGGTCTTGCCTAAAATAGGCCCTAAAAGTTGCGAGACCGAGACCGAGACCGAGAATTTGAAAATTCTAAAGTCGAGACCGAGACCGAGATCGCCAAAAATAACCGAGATTTCCGAGACCGAGACCGAGACCGAGAGTCTCGGCCCATCTCTAATAATTAGGTAGGTACGTAGGTACATACTACTTTACTGATTTTTTCTATATTTCATGTACGTACAGGTATGTACATGTACTACGTACATTACATAACGTCTCCACCTCCGACTTGTCCTTTCAAGATAATTCACACTACACCCAGACGTGGGCCTGGGGGTGAGGGGGGGTATGTTGAACGCACCCCCACCCCTACCTCTCCATACCCCACCCGTACCCCCAGGAAAAATGAAAAGCAACATACCCCCGCATACCCCCAGAAAAAAAACAGCACTACGTATCCCCACCGCGTAACCCCAAACTTGAAATCAGCAGTTTGTCTGCCAGGACACGTACCCCCACCCTTTTTTCCTCTGGCTTACATTCATGCTCAGACTTTTTACGCACTCCACAAAGTGCATGCATTCTCAAGAATTGTTGTTTGTAGTTGCATAATGTAGTGAATAGTTTTATATAATGGTTTATCCCTATCCTTCTAGACAAGTTGCTAAAGTATTCAAAAGTGGAAATTCAATTCGAACACATACTTACATACCACTGTTATCAACCCACCACTGCATTTTGTATAAATTAGAGCTCTCACGGGTAGGCATTTTGCATTGATCCGGGCCCGGGTCCGGGTCCGGGTTTTGAAACCATGTACCCGCGGGTTCCGGGTCCGGGTCGGGTAGTAGGAATATTTGCTGTTACGTACATATTAGTGTACGTACGTACACTTACAGCATACTATGTTGCACTGATGTCAGAGTAAAATTTACCGGTACTTTACCCGGGTAAAATGGCCAATTTTGGGCCGGGTAAATTTACTTTACTTTACCCGGTGAAATGGCTTATCGGGTAAGCTTTACCGGTACCCGACAGTGTGGATGCTTACCCGGGTAAAAATGCTGAAACTGCGGGTAAGTATTAGCCATACTTACCCGATTTATTCGGCCCATATTTACTAGTACTTACCCGGGTAAACGTACTCGGGGTAATGCTTGTCCGTCTGGACAGATTACCACTGCGTGCCTAACATACGTAAAAATAGTAATCGTACCCAATACCTACGTACCTTCTACAGGTACAGGACATTACATACGTTGGGTCAGGTATGTTGTACGTTACGTACATTACGTATGTGTATGTATGGGCTCATGTCGCAACTATCTCATAGCAAAAATCCCCTATACACGTAGGCTACTTACTCGATTTTACCCGGGTAAAATGCCTAAAATGGGTTTACTTTACCCGTTTTGACAAGGGCCGGGTAAATTTACCTTACTTTACCCGGGATAGGGCATAACCGGGTAATTTACTTTACTTTACCCGTTTTCATTGAAGACCGAGTTGACATCAGTGCTATGTTGTACAGTACGAGCTGTACGTACGTACGTTACGTACATACTGTACATATGCAATAGAGAATAGACTGTATATAACAATGTTCGTTTGAAAGAATACATAACCTCCAGGTGAGAAATTTGGAAAAATATAGCTCGATATTTCGTGTGAATGTCGAAATTCGAAAATAACTATCCTCTATTCTTGAGAAAATTTCAGAAAATGCTCAAACTACATCGAGCAGAAAGCCAAAATTGTGCGAAATTATACACCTTAGACCCGACCCGGATTTTCGCCTATTTTTCCGGGTCCGGGTCCGGGTCCGGGTAGCAAAAAAAGCCGGGTTTTCCCGGGTCCGGGTTCCGGGTCCGGGTACCCGTGAGAGCTCTAGTATAAATATTACAAGGTGCACAATAATAAGACTGTTGCACTGTGTGCAAAAAAATAGTGCTCATTTTTTTCTGGGGATAGGTAGGCCTATTGTATAGACTTTGTGGGGTTATGTAGCATATCATTTGCAGTTGGGGGTACGTAAATATGCTGGGGGTACGTGAGGTTTTTTTCTTGGGGGTACGTAAAAAATCTGGGGGTACGTGGGCAAAAAAAATTTTTTGGGTGGGGGTACGCAACACCCCCCACTTTTGACCTCCTGCATACCCCCACTGACAGACCCCCACCCTCAAAACCGTGCCCACGTCTGTACACCTACAAAATGCTATCATGTGTACTGTATGTATGTAGTAGGCCTACACATAGAAGATTGTTTGTGGGTGGCTGGCTACCAAGGCCTACATACACAGTACATACATCTTCAAAGATTAGCTCTGTATAAAAGACAACAAAGGTATATGAACAAGGGTATAATCAAAAATATATAATTGGGCTTAGGGGAAGAATGGAGCACACAGTGTAAACGAAGGAGGCAATCCCTGACTCGTACTTGACCCAGGGAATCTAAAGCAAGCCATCTGCAGACACACACAAACAATCACACCGACAAGCAACAGATGACCATTTACGTGCTGCGAGATTATGTTTGTGTGTGGATGGCGTGCTTTAGATTCCCACATAATGGGTTTTACGAAACCCATTATAATGGGTCGAATAAGAGTCAGGGATTGCCTCCTTCGTTTACAATGTGTGCTCCATTCTTCCCCTTAGCCCAATTATATATTTTTGATGTAATAATAAATGTAATTTGACTAATGTATCGTACTGCAATGTCACCTCAATTATTAGTAACTGACGAGGATCGCTTGCGAACTTCTCCCTGGTATCCATTTTTCATGTTATCCATAAGAAAGGAGATGAGAGTTCCCCAGGCCTTGGTGCCGTCATTTCTATACTTTCTCACTGGCTCCGATTTCAGCACATACTCTGCCATGCAGTCTCCAAGCTGATCCCATAGTGCTGGAGAGAAGCCATGGGAAGCGAGTTCAGCATGGCCTTGGCCAATCTCATGACACTTGAGGATGGTCTCCTTGGCCGGGTCCTCCATGTGTAAGATTGCAAAGTCCACCAGCTCAACCATAAACTTTCCATGCTCCTTGGCATCTGCAGGGCGTCTCTCTCCAGTGGTTGCTCCAGCTGAAACATCTCCAGCTCCACCAGGGTTGAGGTTGGCAGCAGCAGGCGGTCTATTGGAGCTCTGGAACCCATGGATGATGTTGCATCGCTGGAACACAGCCTTCGCTCCTGAGTGACGCTCGGACAGCGCCTTGAAGTAGAGGGACGGATGTCCTGCTCCAGAGCTTGAGGTCTGAATCCTGGGCCAGGTGCTGGTCAACAACTGCTGCTGGTAGGCAGACAGACCCAGAGCATCGGTAAGGCTGAGACCAAAATCGCCTCCACTTCCCCTCGAGGACAGGGCTGCCTGTTGATCCACCTTTAGACGAGAGGAGACTCGCTTTGTCTGGCGTCCTCCCTTCGGGGTTCTGGGTGAGCCATCACCTGCAGCCAGATTGCCAGAATTGGAGCTTCCACCAGTACGGGCAGAGCCACTCGGTGTGTGACTATTTGATGTCTCATTGCCCATGATGAGATGAGTGACTGTAATAGACTGTTTGGCTTTTCTTTACTGCGTACCAGGCCTTGAGCTTTCCCGTCACAATGCACAACCAAAGATGCAGGCGCAGCACTTTTTCTCCAAGAAAGAGATAGTACTTAGAAGCAGGGCGATGCCTCTAAAAAATTATGCAGAAGGCGCGAAGTTTTCCGAGAGAGGAAAATGCAACAAAAGCTGCCCAGGCTCGACAAGAAACCGGATTAAGGAAGAGAAAGAGATTATGAACCCCACAGCCAAAGATACAGTACACACTACTACTAGGCCTTACTGACAGAATGATCAGCGATTAGATCATGATTCTATAGGAAATAAGGTTATGAACTTCAATCAATAAGTGTGCAAATGAGAAGATAAAGTCGCTCTGCCGATTGACTACATCTTTAACTCATATCATCAGAAAAAATGAAGCCTAAGCCGCTTACCACCCGCCCAAAGTACATTAAGGTCTCACGCTATAGTTTCGGAGCCAACTTTGAGGCTTCATCGTAGCCGTTATACGCAAGATAAAAGTGATCCGTCATAATGTGAATAAAGTATCATTCTTCCTCTACACGTACACCAAACGGCAGCGCCAAAGCTCCTGTATTCGGCGCAGTACGACACGCCAAAGAACACCATAAAAACCATGCGATTTGGGTGTTCCGAAGGAACCACTGGGTATTTTTCAACATGCGGCACACCATTCAACGCGTCATGACGAGAGGAATCGATCGGTACCTGCGGCGCCTCTCTACGTTGCCTCTACGCAAAGTTATCCAAGAAAAACGTGTTTGAAAAAGTTATCGTTTCAATCAAGAATAGCGCCACGGAGAGGCCGTTTCAAGAGGCGCTCTATGGCGCGACAAAGAGATCGTGTAACAAGCTTTCGATCGAAATCTTGATCGCCTCTCAACTCGCTTTCGTTGGCTCAGGAGAGCCTGGACCGAATTTATCAAGAAGTCCATGCATAGACAGTTGTCCCTGCATAGTACGAAGACGAGCGCAGAGAGCGCGACTGGAGCGGAAACAGCGAACGGAAAACAAGCAGACGGATGATTGTATGGTGTCAGGAAGTGAAAACAGCTGGAATTAGATATCACCAGATACTTCAGTAGTAGTACAGGAGTCCACGGCTCAGAGATCTATAGTGTGAGACCTTAACTGTACCCTTTTCCTGTTCAGTTCAGAAAGAGATAACAAACAGCCTATCTTTTCTTGAAAAATTGACAAATCCAGCGGTGGTAAGCTTGAGCATGCAGGAACATACATCTTTCCTTGGCGTGAAGGGGTGTGCCATTATTGGCGGGATACAGGCAAAACAAGGAAATCAGATGGATACATCTCCGCGGCTTTAATAGGCCCTAGCGGTTAAGCTAATTTAGGCCAAACATATTGGACCCAGAATGAAACACAAAAGGATGGGAGCAGAAAAAAAGGGATAAAGCTGATACGGACAAAGCTGATTTGGTTTAGTTTGTCAGGCCCAACCATTTTTTATGTTGTTCCTTCCTGTTAGATTTTACGGTTGTACAGTATACAGTGAGGAGGAGTGTACATGGTACGGTAGGTAGGTTTAGGTACATACATGTACTGTACGTATACATACAAACATACTACGTACCGAACGCAAGTTAGGCTAATGCGGTAGCGCGAGCAAAACAAGCTAAAACAATCGATGAGAAGAGCGAAATTATTACTTTTCCCTGCTGGGTTGAATACGGTAGCTGATCATACACGGTGGCTGGGTTTGAAATTGCATTAGCGTTTTGCGGCATGGTAATCAAGCTAAAATTCGTTGCGTAACCTATACCTCCAGAACTGCATGTACGCATGTTCGGTTAAAATTTTACTAAACTTAGGTACATAAGGTACATACTACTGTACTCGGCATGATACTGGTACATACATAGATAAACATGATGGATACGTAACGTATTTAGTAGCAAAATATTTTCCTCCCAGTCTACCGTACATAACATTTACAGTACAGTACATACATACAGCACGTGCAATATGCGCATGGAACGATACGTAACACCAGACGCAGACCACAATAGGATCATACGTACTCATAAAATGTACGTACAGTACGTCGTAGGTATATACATACATACATTATAAGATACGCATGGATCAAGGCAGAAAACGGATCAAACTTTTGTCAGCAGCTTTTATGCGCCCCCATTCTCTGGAGGATAATTTTCCATATCAACCGCGAGTATGGGTAGTGATGGCGCGCATGATAGGAAAAGGATAAGTCAAATCCGCGAGGAATTAATTCACTGACAAAGCGCTGCTCCTTTCTACACATTCCGTTAGACTCCAGCAGCATACTAATAAATACGTATGTAGATGATGTACATAAAAGTAAGTACACATTCAGTAGGTCAGTTTTATTTTGCCGAAAGATAACGGGGTAGTTATCGTCGCGAAGTCCATGGATGTCCATGATTTTGCGCAAACTTATTCACACGAATCACACTAGTATGTTGTGTATACTAACGGCTGTATGGCAAGAACAAGCAAGATCATCCGCGTTGTTAACAAAAATTGAAGCCTTTCGTGGTGGAGATCTGTGGTGGGGATCTGTCTGACAAAGAGAAGCACGCAATCGTGATCATGCGAGGAAGAGGGCCCCGCAAACAAGTACGTGCCGTACATAATACACGAAAGATGCGTCTTACTTATTTTGAAGAAGCAAAAGCATATCATATCTTTATCATATCTGCGCGCGTTAGCGGCTAAATCAACTTGCCTGGCCATGTTTGCTCGTACATGGATATGTACGTACATGGAGGCCTAACGCTGTATACATAGTTTCGTGCTTCGTCTTTGATCACGCAAGCATTTTCAGACAATGCAACAGAAGCTCTCAACTTTTCTGAGTTACTACCGTACGTAAGTACGTAAACTACGCACATTTACAGTACTTTGTATCGCAAAAGCATGGACATCTCTACTACATAGAAACAGTAATACAAAAAAACGTGAGACCATCCCATCCAGCTAACAAAAACGAAGCTACCCATGGATAAAAATGGTAACCGTTGTACTGTGGCTGTCGGTACATAAAATACATAAAGTGAAAGTGCTAAACAACAAGTGGTGCGCAACGCAACGTTTCAGAATAGCATGCAGTAAACATGCATTTTTAGGGCACTGTGGGGTAAACCTGGCCATGGGAATATCCGGCCACCTCAAGTTTTAGGGCTGCACACATTTCTCAGCAACCGATTGAGTCAAAGTTATTCCAATTCCAATCGATTCTTTTTGAGCTTGCAACTTTCAATGAGCCTTGCTTTTCAGTTGCAAACAGCAAGTTCAAACGGAGCTTTACGTGGCCGGATTTATCCCACAGTACCCTAGGTATTACACACAGCACATACAGTACACGATGAAAGCAGAGAAAGCTAGCAGAAGAAGCAAAGCGGATAATTAGCCAACACATGGAATAATGGGAAATCAGGCCACCTTCTGCTTGTGTTCTACCACCAGAACAGAGAGCAATTTGGATAATTGTGCTATTGCCTGTTTCGCCTCACTTTCCTTCTCTCTCGCCTCAACAATACATTCTGTTTTATAATCGGACGCATAGCAACGCATTACTTTCCTATATGTTCCCCGCGCAAAAGCAAAACAATGCGAGCATCACAGCAGTTAATGCACAAAGCCATATGCTCACTCAGCTAAGAAATTACTAGTATTGAGAGAGCACATGTATACGGTAACCCTGTCTAGATCGTTGAGACATACGTATGTACAGTATGTATGTACCTAGGTACCTAGGTTCAGAAACGACATACCAAACCAACACAATTGCATAGCAGCATTTTAAAAACAAAATGTATAAGTACCCAATGCCAAAATTAATTAGCAATACGGCAATACATACAATTTCAATAGACCATAGGCACGTACTGTATATAGCTTTAAATAGTAGTTCCGGTACAACGAGCGCTAATTTATAATTCAGCAAAGAAAATGACTCCAACATCAAGAAAAAATCCGTCATTTGTTCCTGGACGTGATTTTATTCATAAAGCCAGATGGGAAAAGAATAAAGAGGCAAAACTGACAAGTTGCCTGGAGACAATAGCGTCTCATCTATCAATATCGAAAAGGACAGCTTCCCCTAACTAAGTTGGAAGTTTCCTGAATATGTACATAATATTGCGCAAATCGGCTTGGTTCGTAAGAGGTAAGAATTAGAAAAGCGCTTGCATCGCATAAGGAACATGTGTAATATAAATAGACATACTGTATACGTAGAAGATAAAGGAAAGCAGAATAACTAGGGGTAGATCTCGAACCATAGGATACTGCAAAGGTTTTGGTCAAGCCCGTACGTTTTTGCCCTTAGAAATTTCAACTCTGAAAGCTTCACGCACATGTGTACTACACTTGTACACTACAGATGCAGCAGCGCATGAAATTACTAATCTTGCGGCCCAAATTACCCCGAACTTTTTCTGAATCAATCTCATTTCTTCTACGAGACGTATATTGCTCACGTTAGCAGTCATGCATCTTATCATTTAAGACAAAGCGGTCCCGTGAGTAAAATTATGTGTCATAAAATACTATCCACTCCCCAGCAGCTATTGAAAAGAAGCCGCGTGCAAAATGACAAAAGAAAGCAGGAAGCTCGGGACATTGGACAATGATTCATGTTCCATAAAAGTGGATAGATTTTCGATCAGTGTGCACGTGTACTCTCTCAACTAAATGTGCGATAAAACGCCAATATTTGGCGAGTTTTATCGCCAAATGCTTTTGCGGATTTTGGACACTGCGCTCATTTGGCGATGCTATCGCCAATATTTTGCGGTATTACGTCCTACTTTTGTTCAGCAGTTTGTCGCCAAATTTTTGCGATGCATGAGATACGACGCGAATATTTTGCGATACGTTTATTCATTTTTTACATAAGGGGGTGTCCACAAATTACGTTACGCTCTGAACAAGGGTAGGGGGGGTCAGACCCAAATGTAACGGAAGCGTAATGGTGAACATAGGGTAGGGGGGGGGGTCACGTACGGCTGCGTAACGTAATAAAATTTTTACCAACCATTGGCGTGATATGTATATACATACAGTACATGACCTTTGAGTTGATTTGTTTGCTACTGTTGTTCACCTTTTGACTGACATCCTACCATATTATGTACATAAGTCTATATACTAGTAAAATTAGTAGCCTGCCATCATAGAGCACCGCAGTGCAATTCATTTTTGAGGGAGATTTTTATTACGTTACGCCAATATACAAGGGTAGGGGGGGGGGGGGGGGGGTCGAATCAAAAACGTAACGGAAGCGTAACGCATAGGGTAGGGGGGGATAAAAATTGGGTCAGAAAGCGTAACGTAATTAATGACTACCCCCTAATATGGTATTATTGTGCATGCACACACATTAGATAAGCTGGAATATCGGAAACCAGATATGTACATTGCACAACATGAATCGTCTCAAAGAGCATATCACATAATACTTGGCAAAGTTTCCAAAGTAAGATAAGCTGCATGCTTCATGTTCATACCCCACTTGTTCCTTATGGTCCCAGGTCCCATGCACTTTAGGAAATGAAGCATTATCTTTAGCAGGCTAATATTGTTGCCATCTTCAGTCTTGGCGGTTTCTTTCCTCTCCAGGCCCTGAGTTCCGTCAGATTAGTAGCTTCACAGTTCACACTTTTGGGTTGCTTCATTTTTGAGAAGAAGGTGTCATCCATTCAGAGATTTGAGGCAGTCAAACCCTGAAGACAGTTGTAAAATATTGAGCTGGTTCGATTGCTCACACAATACTACATGCCAATTTTCAGGAAAGAGATTGAATATGTAAGTACTGACAAGGTACACTATATAGGCCAACGACCGATATCCTACCTGAGAAAGTCGAAGAAACACGGATCCTTTGATTTTTCAAATGAGATTTCCTCCAATAATTCCACCTTCCTTGACTGGTTTTGTCCCAGACATTTTGAGATGAATGAAACTTGATGAAATATTTCGAAACTGCAAGCCTTCTCCGTTTCTTCGAGTTTGTTTATTTTGAAAATTTGAATTTGTCAAAAATATTGGCGACAAAAGTTATCTCAGCGCAAAAAATTGGCGGAGAGCACGCAATTTCCGCAAATTTTTGGCGTTGCCCGCTAATCGCCAATTGGTTGGCGGTAGCTCCATCGCAAATTAGAAGGAGAGAGTAGGTGGCGGTGTACAAAGAGTTTTTCCTGTCTTGGAATATTGTTCTAGGGTTGTCCTGGAGTTTTCATAATTGTTCCAGAGTTGTCCTGAAGCGCATGGCACACCTCTAGGATAGGCGTCGGTGGGGAAATGTATTGTATAGGGTGTTCCATAATAAACTCACCGGATGTTTGTGCCTCTCATTCATCAACGGAGCGTTCGATTTCAGTACGCTCTTTTACGTTTGGTAGCTAAGGCTTCTAATATGGTGCAGGAAAAATTTCAGCCCTGTACTCCTTCTAAACAAGGAAGGTATGAAAGCTCAAACTTTTGGACAGAAAAATTCACGTTTTTTTCACTATGAGGCTAAACGCGGGTGTAAAGGCCGAAGGTAGCACTCCACGGATGAGTTTCTTCAATTTTATGCACAATGGCGCAGTAGATTTGGTTCTGCCGCGTCTTTCATGGGACATTGAACCGGATTTGAAGATGTATTAGCTTTTGGATGGTAGAATATGCTCTTTATTGTGGTACAATATAAGGCAAATCCTCGATTTCTGAGGTCAGCCTTTCTGAGTTGTTTTGAGCCACTTCCTGTTGGCCTAGAAAGTTGAAATTTTGCAGGCATAAACTTTGAAGCCTTGGCTACTTGTTGCAAAAGACCGCATTTGAAAATGACACCCCACTGTGGAGATAGAGACACAAACACCCGGTGAGTATATTATGGAACACCCGGTAGTACTGTACAGCTCTTGAAAGGTCCATATTCAACACACGCACAGAGAAGAGAAACATAGGTGTATACGGGCGCAGCTTTAGCATACATGACAATAGACAATAATATAGACGCATATTAATTGCAGCCATTTAGCGGTTTTAAAAGCCCAGCAGGAATTACGGTTTATCGCCCCTCACATGTCTGGCATGCTGTACCGACTAACAACCTTGGCGACAATAGCAAAACCGCACAATCATGAAATGAAAACAGCCTCAAGAAATACTGCGCAGATTTTGGTGAGTTATCATGATAAATGAACATGTCACGCAGGGCACTGCCAAAGTTTCATAGGCCTAGGAAAAAAACGGACTGACAATTACTGACATGAGAAAAAATCGGAATGCTTCAGTGGTTTTTTCTTTTGTGTTGCCTTTTGAAAGAATCGACTGAAAATTATCATCCAAGCATAATCTCTTTTGGTCATGCTAGGGATGTTTGGTAGAGCCCCATGCGTCTGTTTTTTGCTTTCATTCAAGCTTTCTGACACTCAAGAAAAGTCCCAACCACAGAACAAGAGTTACTATTATTATCCATTGTACTGCACACATGTACCAAGAGCCATACTCTTGCATGTACATATGTACGTAACGTACAAAATTGAAGAAAATCTAATAATTTTCAAAAACACTTACATACACAAATAATTTCTCCTGTTGTTTCGCCCAAACTTACAGTATGCCTTTCAATCAAGTCAAACTTTTCACCTTCCAGAGCCGAATTGATAAGAATTAAAGCATTTTCTGAACTGGTCATGAGAACAGCGCGACCATTGGAGTTCAAGACCCTGGAAGAGACAATCAGTAAGTAGCTCTGGATATTACAGGATAATAATTAGGGTAATGTGGGGTAAACCCAGCCATGGAAAAATCTAGCCACCCATGTTTTCAGAGATTCATACCTAGCAACCAACGGATCGATTGAACTTACCTCTTTCAAATGAGCTGATTGGTTCATCATTTTACTGTAGCCGCAAGTTCACAGGAGCTTGGGAGTTTTGGGTGGCCGGGTTTACCCCATGAGTACCCTACATGTAGGTTTAGGTATATACGTATATTCTGGACATTCAAATTGAACGTATGCACATGTATGCATCTGTGTACGTACAGTACAACCTACAACATGAATACCGATATTTGACTTTGCTTTACTTTGCTTTTGAAGAAGCCAAAATCGCCCTATCCCTTTGCTGTGAATTCCATTTGGACCAGTTTCAATGTACAACCCCAATGACCGAAAATCGAATAATGTACAACCTCAGTGTACAACCTAGGTTGTACATTATTGGAAAGTAATGTACAAGGGGGTTGTACATTACAATGCTACATTGTCTCAACGAAGGCAATGTACAACCCGGTTGTACTTCACATGTGAAAGGGTAATGTACAACTTCTGTCCCTCGGGTATCCATTTATTGACTGTGTACCATGGTCCATAATCCTCATGATTGGTCTTTGCACTGATTATCTGTGAAGCTGCTGTAATTCCGTTCGTTTTTCTTGTTGGATAGTTTTTGTGTATTATTTATCTTAGGTTTTTATTGTTACTGTTTGTGTAACACAAGCTAATATCTATGGTTGAGCCAGACCCCGAGCCGAATCTGAAAACTTGCCATGGCCGTAGCCGGAGCCATGCGCATCATATTGATCATTTCGCGCAAATGCAGTCACGCGCAGATGGGGTTTCGCGCAAATGCAGTAACGCGCACCTGCAGGTATGCGCAAATGGCAGGCGCTCATTTGGGTCGCGCGCACCTGGGTACCGCGCTATTGGGGTTATGCGCAGATGGGCTGCGTTTTTCGCGCACATTTTTTTCGCGCTAATGGGGATAACGCGGAAATGGGTTTCGCGCTTATGAGCTTTAGCTCAGGTGAGAATTCGCGCTATTGGGTGGCGCGCACCTCAGTCGCGCGCACTTGTGAATCGCGCTAATGGGTACAAACCTTTGCTGCAAATGCATTGGAAACGACTCAATGATGGGGTTGTCTGAAAGCTGCAAAAACCTCAATTTTTCAAAAAGGCAGTCAGCAGAAGGTGAAAAATATAGACTGGATCCTGTACCAAATTCAATCTCATTATGCCGGAGTCGGATTCATAAGTATGCCGGGATTACTGGAGCTTCCGCAATGAATTTAGTATAACAACAAAGAACACTTCCAATTAGTTGTACATTACACCCTACATAATGAACGTACAACTCCAACCAAGACGTCCCACCCCCCCATCCCCCCCCCCCTTCCACCCCCCTCCAAAAACTTGTACATTCACACCTTTTTTCAATATTTCAATGTACAACCTAGGTTGTACATTATTTGAACGTAATGTACAACAGGTTGTACATTGAGGTGCTGATTTTGGTGACCGTAAACAAAACTGGTCCATATATGGACCAGAATCCTGCGCAAAGGGCTATGTTGTAGGATAGGGCCATTTTTCTCTATTTTAGACTTTTGCTGCCAAGTTGCATCTCATTTTTGTCTGCTTGACTGCTATTTTTGTCTGCTTTAATCTGCTTTTCAAGGTTTGCTTTTCTCTGCTTTTATTCATTTTTCGCCCAGGGCACTGAAACCTGAGCCGAGACCCATCTGGCGGGGTGAAGCGCTTCTCTCGCTCCCCACCTTCCACTCACTTTCCTGTCGCATACGTACAACACGAGTTCTTCCGTTTATCTGTGTTCATTCCCAAGCTGTGTCCTTGCTTGTCCACACTTTCTGCATAAAGGTTGGTGTACCGTATGTACCAATTTTACCTACCTACACGTACTGTACCTACTACATATGTATGTACGTAAAAGTGTACGTAGTTTGTAGTGGTAGGCTATTACTTCACGAATGTGTACATACAGGAGGTATGTAATGTAGTACTACCTCCTATCAGAGGAACAGGAGACGCATACACACACCTGTCCAGACGAGCAGCTTATGTACAGCACACAGTGTTGCTACTACAGGGCGTGTGGCTAGCCAGAGGGAGGGCCAAGAGCAAACAAAGATGCGCCACACCTCACTTGCCTGTGCTTTTGGGAGGGGAGAGAGGAAGCGAGAAGCTAGGGCAATTATGCAACCTGTCAATCAAGCAGCAGATTTTTCTGGGTGGCTGTTTTTCTCTGCTTTTGACCTGCTTTTGAAGAAGCAGACCGTTTTCGTCTGCTTGACTTTGCTTTAGCTTGCTTTTCAAAAAGGCTACTTGAAAAGCAAAGTCAAATATCGGTATTTTGCTGTTGGGTCTGGCTGTACGTACCTGTAAATTTCGCTCAAAACTCGTTTGTAAAGCGCCGGAATGGACACATCCGCTGAATGCTTCTGACCAAATGGTAGGTCGGAAATGACGATATTGACAGAATTGGATTTCAGAGGGAGATCTGAATCACCCAACAAGCAAAAAACAAAATATACATAGGATACAACGGGGTAATCAGGGCCGGGAAAATTTGGGCCACGGCGAGGCATTGGGGGTTATTCGGGCCACCTACTTGGGGTAGCCAACCCGAATTACCCCGGGGCCCAAATTGTCCCACAATATTGCATTGCTTATTTCCCTGGGAAGAAATTGTACGAAATACGAGGACTTTTCAAGATAAATCTTCATGATTTTTTCGACTTACATTTTGCGTCAGCCATGAGAACCACGTTTGCACCTCCAATAGTGGGCTACACACGTGGTGAGTAAACTCACGGTGAATTCACCGGTGAGTTTGAACTTCGAGTGTTATTTTTCGTGTAGAGCATCCTCGCTTGCTCCCAAGCGCAAAATTTTTCTCACGTGTTCACACGTGGTGAGTTTCAAACTCACGGTGAATTCACCGGCCTCCCTATGCTTCATCGCATACTTATGGGGAATTCCCCGTGAGCTTACTCACCACGTGTGTAGCCCACTAGTAATTCCTTTATGTTGAGCAATATGCGTTGAATTTTCCTGAGTAAGCTTGATGGCCTCATCGGAACTATCAAGTGCCAGTGCACAAATCTGTAAAACAATATTTATTCATACCATCGCTTTGGTTGGACGACATCGCTAATGGGAACTATTATGTGGGGTAATTTGGGCCGTCTGGGGGTAATTCGGTTCATCTAAGTTTCCCTTTACTCAAATAGAAGGGAAGATGAGAAAAACACCCCAGCTGATACCACGATCACCAACTTTCTTCCATCCCCAACTGGAAGTGTTGGGTGACAGTGGCCCAAATTGCCCCTCCCCGGCCCAATACCCTGCACTAATATTACTGAACTCACTTTGCAATGGCTTACAGCTGCGTGTTGGGCTAAAGCTTCCAATAACAATGTGCCAGCTCCACAGAATGGGTCCAACACGATATCTCCAGCTTTCAACTGGGCCAGATGTACCATCACATCGCAAATAGTGCTACGTAGGCCGATATGGCGCAAATATGGTCGCTTGCTCAATGGGAACCTTGAAAAAGCCAACAAACGACGTCAGTTGTATTGTAGGGTACTGTGGGGTAAACCCGACCGCCTAAAGCTCCACTGAACTTGATGTTTCAGAAAATGATGAACCAAATAGCTCATATGAAAGAGGAGAGTTCAAGGAATTGATTGGTATTTTATTTGTCTCAATCGCTCCATTCATTGGCTGCTGAGATATTCAGCCCTGAAACTTGGATGGCCGGGTTTACCCCATCATAGTGTACCCTCCTAGCTCCTACTATTACTATTTCTTGGAAAACTGACACAGGATAAACAAACGTCCAATAGGCCTATTATACTCAAGATTATTGGTGGAAAAAAGATGGACCTTTACTTTGTCAACGGAATTCCAACAGAAAGGAGCGCTTCTCCAATGTGAATCGAGATGTCAACATCAGCACATTGCACATTTGGAACCCATTTTGGGGCTAGCCCAGGCGAACCTTCATGTTGGCATTTGACAATGCAATGGGCCAGTGATTTGGACAACCGCTGGAAAATCGATCCAAATCCAACAAGGGGCGGACGCTGAACGGCAACTTTTGCGCTGTGTTGCCAAGGAGCTATAAGTAGAGGAGGCGACACTCGACCTGATTCTGGACGTTGGGAGTGTCCGTGCCTAGCGAGGTTTCGACCTCTCTTCTTCAGGCATCCGTGGAATTCCAAATAGACAGAATCCAGCCAAGGTACGATAATGCGTATACCTCAACTTTCTTCGATCTTTTCAATGGTGGGGTCGGCGTTAACCCACTCCCAATTCGTAAGGCCAAAAATGGCCATTTTTCAGATTTTTGACAAAAGTAGGGTATCTTGCTGGCCTCAGCGCAACACGCACAGAGCCAGCCAAATGCTGTCCTTCTCAAATTCCACCACCAAGGGCCCAAGCTTCGCACTGATGTTGTTAACTCCTTCCCCACCCATCTGGCAACCTGAGAAATTGACAAAAATCTGCCTTTTCAGATGCATTTCTACCCAAATATGCTACCCTAGTGCAGTCAAGCAGGGAAATTTAGAGTACCCTACCCTAGTTTTATGCATAGATTTCGAAAATAAATGTGGTTTTTTCATTTTCCTACGTTTAAGGCCTGATAAACCCGGTTTTTCACGTGTTCTCGGATGGAAAAGTGTGCTAAAAGCAAACATTTTAAAAATCAGGTACCCTGGCGTAATTTTATGTGTAGGTTTCAAAAATGACCTTAATTTTTACATTCTTCGACTTTTAAGGCCTAACATACCCGATTTCTTACACAAAATGGCATAAAAAGATGCAATTTAGGCCTTAAGCGTGGGAAAATTTAAAAATTAAGGTCATTTTTGAAATCTACACATAAAATTAGGCCAGGGTACCTGATTTTTAAAATGTTTGCTTTTAGCACACTTTTCCATCCGAGAACACGTGAACAACCGGATTTACCAGGCCTTAAACGTAGGAAAATGAAAAAAAACCACATTTATTTTTGAAATCTACGCATAAAACTAGGGTAGGGTACTCTAAATTTCCCTGCTTGACTGCACTAGGGTAGCATATTTGGGTAGAAATGCATCTAAAAAGGCGGTTTTCCATCAATTTCTCAGGTTGCCAGTGTGGTGGGGAAGGAGTTAACAACATCAGTGCGAAGCTTGGATCCTTGGTGGTGGAATTTGAGAAGGACAGCATTTGGCTGGCTCTGTGCGTGTTGCGCTGAGGCCAGCAAGATACCTACTTTTGTCAAAAATCTGAAAAATGGTCATTTTTGGCCTTACGAATTGGGAGTGGGTTAACGCCGACCCCACCATTGAAAAGATCGAAGAAAGTTGAGGAATACGCATTATCGTACCTTGGCTGGATTCTGTCTATTTGGAATTCCACGGATGCCTGAAGAAGAGAGGTCGAAACCTCGCTAGGCACGGACACTCCCAACGTCCAGAATCTGGTCGAGTGTCGCCTCCTCTACTTATAGCTCCTTGGTGTTGCCGCCGGTGTAAACGTCAACGCGAACGAAGACGTCAACGCGAACGCAGACGTCAACGCCGACATCAACGCCATCGTCAACGCACCCAGATGTGAGCTACAATTACCTTGGGAAAAAGGTTTACGCTGTTGCGCAAGTGCCTACATGCCTGCGCTGACGCCTGCGATCGCATTGACGCTGCGTTGACGCCGACGGTAGCGCAGCGCAAAAGCTGGCTTTCAGCGTCCGTTGTGAACGAGGCATGAGTAAAAGTAAATTGACATGAAGGAAATGTAGGGTAAAAGGGAACAGTGAATGAACACCAAGCTGTGTCTCAACGAAGCCCAGTGAAGATGAAACCACACAGCTGCTCTCAGCTTTTGGAAACGAGCTGAAAAGATGCAGGAAAGCTAACATGTCCGGTTTTACCCTGCACTACCCTACCCTACAAACAAACCTCTGTATCCAATTTTTTCTTCATTCTGCCAGTAGCTTTGCACGAAATGCGAAAGTTGATGTTCTTTTCACTGGAACCTTCCTCTAATCGAGGCTTTTTCGATGTTGATGGTTCCATGTTGTCATTGCCATTTTCCCTAGCGCTGGATGGATGGCAAATTTCCCAGGTTTCATGGGCGCGATTGAGCAATTCAATGTTGTTTGAGAAAAACTTGTGCAAGCGATCAAGAATGGCTAAACAAGAAATTGACACTTTGTTCTCCCTTTCATGAGGGCAAAAAATGAACTAATTACATGGGGTACCATGGGGTAAACCCGGCCACCTAAGCTCCAGGACTGCATATCTACAGGGTGTCTCATAATAAACCGTCCACCTTCCAGTGCACGTAACTCTGGAACCACACCTTAAATTTTCATACGGTTTTTTGTATTTTGTAGCAAAGGCTTCAACTCAGATGTGTACCAAATTTGAGCTTCATTGGCCAAGTGAAAGCTGCTCAAACATGTTCTTTCCCCGGCGGTCAAAAACGAGGGTTTTTCGCGAACTGATAGTGCCGATTAGGGGGTCTTCTGTGCATGGTCCAAACAAAATTAGCCTCGTAATGAAAAAAGATGTTCCAAAATGCTAGAATATGCGTATCTCATGCATTAGCCCCAATGCCAGGGTAGCAAACGCATTGAACTGGGTATCTTGAAAGAACAAGACCGAGATTTTTCTCCATACTGAAGAAAAACGTCGATTTTGAGCTTCGAGATTCAAACCGTCGCAATTTCCGAAGTATGTGGACGAAATAGTTGAAATTTTGTACACACCTGCGTTGAAGCCTTGGCTATAAAATAAAAGAAACCGCATGCAAATCTAAGATTTGGTTCCAGAGTTACATGCAAGGAAAGGTGGACGGTTTATTTTGAGACACTCTGTACATAGTAATGGCAATCAATTCCCTTGAACCATTTGGTTCATCGTTTGCTGACACAGCAAGTTTAAAAGCGTTTAGGTGGCCGGGTTTAAGTACCCTACAAACAATCTTCCACGCATAAAAACTATTTTTACCTGATTTTGATGGTTTCTCTTCAAATTTCTCAATCAGCAACTTTGCAAAGAGCCTTTCGACAAATTTCAACTTCAGCAAGTGAACTGGTGAGAGATGGTAGTTGAACTGAACTTTGCCATCGTAGACCACAATTGGATTTTCAGTCTGATTACACAGAATCCACGTTTGACCCATCAAAAAGATCAGACAGAAAACTGTTTCATCCCGCAGCGAACAAAGAATTATTTACTATTACGGATTTACGAATGTACGGATTTACGGACGTCTGGTCTGGTGAGCGCAGAATACTATAGTACAAATTATAATTGTGGGACCCATGCATTATTTATCTCAGGATCTAGCCAACGTAGCTCAAAGCGGTTAAAAATCTCTCGATAACTTTAGCTCGCCTGGAAAATAAAAAAAACCGCATGCGTCTACGTGCCCTCTGTGTCGAGAAATCGCCAAATTCCTTAAGTACTAAAAATGTACTAAAAAGGTACACTTTTTTCGATTATTCAGCATAAACGAACAAGCCGCAAAAATTTTTTCATCAAAAGTAGCCTATCCTATGTAAAATTTGGGGTAGAATTTAAAAACAGTATCGGTGTTTTAAAAAAAAATTAACCCCTAGTATATAATTTTGCAAAATTTGTATATTTTTAACAATTTTTGGGTAGGGGTTAAATTTTTTGAAACACCAATACTATTTTTGAAATCTGCATCAAATTCTACATAGGATAGGCTACTTTTAATGAAAAAGTGTTTGCGGCTTGTTCAGTTATGTTGAATAATCGAAAAAAAGTGTACATTTTTAGTACTTAAGGTCTCACACTATAGATCTCTGAGCCGTGGACTCCTGTACTACTACTGAAGTATCTGGTGATATCTAATTCCAACTGTTTTCACTTCCTGACACCACACGATCATCCGTCTGCTTGTTTTCCGTTCGCTGTTTCCGCCCCAGTCGCGCTCTTTGCGCTCGTCTTCGTACTATGCAGGGACAACTGTCTATGCATGGACTTCTTGATAAATTCGGTCCAGGCTCTCCTGAGCCAACAAAAGCGAGTTGAGAGGAGATCAAGATATCGATCGAAAGCTTGTTACACGATCTCTTTGACGCGCCATAGAGCGCCTCTTGAAACGACCTCTCCGTGGCGCTATTCTTGATTGAAACGATAACTTTTTCAAACACGTTTTTCTTGGATAACTTTGCGTAGAGGCAACATAGAGAGGCGCCGCAGGTACCGATCAATTCCTCTCGTCAAGACGCGTTGAATGGTGTGCCGCATGTTGAAAAATACCCAGTGGTTCCTTCGGAACACCCAAATCGCATGGTTTTTATGGTGTTCTTCGGCTTGTCGTACTGCGCCGAATACAAGAGCTTTGGCGCTGCCGTTTGGCGTACGTGTAGAGGAAGAATGATACTTTATTCACGTTATGACGGATCACTTTTATCTTGCGTACAACGGCTACGACGAAGCCTCAAAGTTGGCTCCGAAACTATAGCGTGAGACCTTAAGGAATTTGGCGATTTCTCGACAGAGGGCACGTAGACGCATGCGGTTTTTTTTATTTTCCAGGCGAGCTAAAGTTATCGAGAGATTTTTAACCGCTTTGAGCTACGTTGGCTAGATCCTGAGATAAATAATGCATGGGTCCTAGAATTATAATTTGTACTATATTATTCTGCTCTCACCAGACCAGACGTCCGTAAATCCGTACATTCGTACATCCGTAATAGTAAATAATTCTTTGTTCGCTGCGGTATGAAACAGTTTTCTGTCTGATCTTTTTGATGGGTCAAACTTGGATTCTGTGTAATCAGACTGAAAATCCAATTGTGGTCTACGATGGCAAAGTTCAGTTCGACTGCCATCTATCTCACCAGTTCACTTGCTGAAGTTGAAATTTGTCGAAAGGCTCTTTGCAGAGTTGCTGATTGAGAAATTTGAAGAGAAACCATCAAAATCAGGTAAAAATAGTTTTTATGCGTGGAAGATTGTTTGTAGGGTACTTAAACCCGGCCACCTAAACGCTTTTAAACTTGCTGTGTCAGCAAACGATGAAGCCCAAATGGTTCAAGGGAATTCGTTCCCATTTTCCTATGTACAGAGTGTATCAAAATAAACCGTCCGCCTTTCCGTGCATGTAACTCTGGAACCAAATCTTAGATTTACATGCGGTTTCTTTTATTTTATAGCCAAGGCTTTCATACGCAGGTATGTGCAAAATTTCAACTATTTCGTCCACATACTTCGGAAATTCGACGGTTTGAATCTCGAAGCTCAAAATGGACGTTTTTCTTCAGTATGGAGAAAAATCTCGGTCTTGCTCTTTCAAGATACCCAGTTCAAAGCTTTGCTACCCCTGGCACTGGGGCTAATGGATGAGATACGCATATTTCTAGCATTTTGGAACATCTTTTTTCATTACGAGGCTAATTTTGTTTGGACCATGCACGGAAGACCCCCTAATCGGCACTATCAGTTCGAAAAACCCTCGTTTTTGACCGCCGGGGAAAGAAAGTGTTTGAGCAGCGTCCACTTGGTCAGCAAAGTTCAAATTTGGTACACATCTGCAAGTTGGAGCCTTTGCTACAAAATACAAAAAACCGCATGAAAATTTAAGGTGTGGTTCCAGAGTTACGTGCACTGGAAGGTGGACGGTTTACTATGAGACACCCTGTACATACCCAGTCCTGGAGCTTAGGTGTTTTATGCATCATGAATTTTGCACCATCATCACAAATTATTGTACATTGTAAACACATTGCCAGTTGTCACATCATGCACATCATCACTCTTTTTTCTTTCGGCATCGCGTGCGGTCGCTTCTAGTTTCCTGTCCCTTTTTCTCCATTCGCTCATCACTCACACCCGTTCGCAGGAATCCCGTCGTCGTCATTTTCTACCAGAGACCTACTTACAACCGTACTGCAATCTGCATTCGTGCACAAACAGTAGGTGTCTGCAGTAGCAGGAGCAGGGTGAGTGAAAGCAGAGAGATGGAAGAACATCGGCAAAACATGACGACGACGGGATTCCTGCGAACGGGTGTGAGTGATGAGCGAATGGAGAAAAAAGGGACAGGAAAGCAAGACAATGTTGTTTGAGAAAAACTTGCGCACGCGATGCAAGAAAGGCTAAAAAAGAGGAATTGACACGATGTTCCCCCTTTCATGATGGTAAAAAATGAACAATAATTATGGGGACCATGGGGCAAATTCCCGGCACCTAAGCTCCAGGACTGGATATCTACAGGGTGTCTCATAATAAACCGTCCACCTTCCAGTGCATGTAACTCTGGAACCACACCTTAAATTTTCATGCGGTTTTTTGTGTTTTGTAGCAAAGGCTTTAACTCAGATGTGTACAAAATTTGAGCTTCATAGGCAAAGTGGAAGCTGTAGCTGTTCAAACACGTTCTTTCCCCGGCGGTCAAAAACGAGGGTTTTTCGCGAACTGATAGTGCCGATTAGAGGGGTCTTCTGTGCATGGTCCAAACAAAATTAGCCTCGTAATGAAAAAAGATGTTCCAAAATGCAAGAAAATGCGTATCTCATGCATTAGCCCCAGTGCCAGGGTAGCAAACGCATTGAACTGGGTATCTTGAAAGAATAAGACCGAGATTTTTCTCCATACTGAAGAAAAACGTCGATTTTGAGCTTCGAGATTCAAACCGTCGCAATTTCCGAAGTATGTGGACGAAATAGTTGAAATTTTGTACACACCTGCGTTGAAGCCTTGGCTACAAAATAAAAGAAACCGCATGAAAATCTAAGATTTGGTTCCAGAGTTACATGCATGGAAAAGTGGACGGTTTATTTTGAGACACTCTGTACATAGTAATGGCAATCAATTCCCTTGAACCATTTGGTTCATCGTTTGCTGACACAGCAAGTTTAAAAGCGTTTAGGTGGCCGGGTTTAAGTACCCTACAAACAATCTTCCACGCATAAAAACTATTTTTACCTGATTTTGATGGTTTCTCTTCAAATTTCTCAATCAGCAACTTTCAAAGAGCCTTTCGACAAATTTCAACTTCAGCAAGTGAACTGGTGAGAGATGGTAGTTGAACTGAACTTTGCCATCGTAGACCACAATTGGATTTTCAGTCTGATTACACAGAATCCACGTTTGACCCATCAAAAAGATCAGACAGAAAACTGTTTCATCCCGCAGCGAACAAAGAATTATTTACTATTACGGATTTACGAATGTACGGATTTACGGACGTCTGGTCTGGTGAGCGCAGAATACTATAGTACAAATTATAATTGTGGGACCCATGCATTATTTATCTCAGGATCTAGCCAACGTAGCTCAAAGCGGTTAAAAATCTCTCGATAACTTTAGCTCGCCTGGAAAATAAAAAAACCGCATGCGTCTACGTGCCCTCTGTGTCGAGAAATCGCCAAATTCCTTAAGGTCTCACACTATAGTTTCGGAGCCAACTTTGAGGCTTCGTCGTAGCCGTTGTACGCAAGATAAAAGTGATCCGTCATAATGTGAATAAAGTATCATTCTTCCTCTACACGTACACCAAACGGCAGCGCCAAAGCTCTTGTATTCGGCGCAGTACGACACGCCGAAGAACACCATAAAAACCATGCGATTTGGGTGTTCCGAAGGAACCACTGGGTATTTTTCAACATGCGGCACACCATTCAACGCGTCTTGACGAGAGGAATCGATCGGTACCTGCGGCGCCTCTCTACGTTGCCTCTACGCAAAGTTATCCAAGAAAAACGTGTTTGAAAAAGTTATCGTTTCAATCAAGAATAGCGCCACGGAGAGGCCGTTTCAAGAGGCGCTCTATGGCGCATCAAAGAGATCGTGTAACAAGCTTTCGATCGATATCTTGATCTCCTCTCAACTCGCTTTCGTTGGCTCAGGAGAGCCTGGACCGAATTTATCAAGAAGTCCATGCATAGACAGTTGTCCCTGCATAGTACGAAGACGAGCGCAGAGAGCGCGACTGGAGCGGAAACAGCTAACGGAAAACAAGCAGACGGATGATCGTATGGTGTCAGGAAGTGAAAACAGTTGGAATTAGATATCACCAGATACTTCAGTAGTAGTACAGGAGTCACGGCTCAGAGATCTATAGTGTGAGACCTTAAGTACTAAAAATGTACACTTTTTTTCGATTATTCAACATAACTGAACAAGCCGCAAATACTTTTTCATTAAAAGTAGCCTATCCTATGTAGAATTTGATGCAGATTTCAAAAATAGTATTGGTGTTTCAAAAAATTTAACCCCTACCCAAAAATTGTTAAAAATATACAAATTTTGCAAAATTATATACTAGGGGTTAATTTTTTTTAAAACACCGATACTGTTTTTGAAATCTACCCCAAATTTTACATAGGATAGGCTACTTTTAATGAAAAAATTTTTGCGGCTTGTTCGTTTATGCTGAATAATCGAAAAAAGTGTACCTTTTTAGTACATTTTTAGTACTTAAGGAATTTGGCGATTTCTCGACACAGAGGGCACGTAGACGCATGCGGTTTTTTTTATTTTCCAGGCGAGCTAAAGTTATCGAGAGATTTTTAACCGCTTTGAGCTACGTTGGCTAGATCCTGAGATAAATAATGCATGGGTCCCAGAAATATAATTTGTACTATAATTCTTCGTTCGCTTCGGGACGGAACACAGTTTCTGCTGTTTTTGATGGCTCAAACCTAAACCGTGGATAATGTTTAACGGAACAATTTTCATTTGAATCTAGTTTGTGTTTACCTGTTCGTCAGCCAAATGTTGAACTGCAAATTTTTCTAGCCCTCGGCCTACGGTCACGTAAAATTCGGTCATTATTTTGATGATAAATCCTCATGAACAAATTCCATCGTCGTCGATTCCATTTCAAATTCGCTCAGATTTTGCGCAGTTGAGTTGCCAGATTTGCTCCGTAATATTTTCTGTAAGCTGCCCCTAGCTACGCATGTATGGCAACCCTAACCGCGCAAAAAATTCGCCGACAGTGTTGCCAAGTCTGGCGCAATTGCGCCAACCCTGGCGCAATTCAACCCCTGTCTGTCTGGCGCAGAAATTTTGATCTAGCGCAATTGGCGCAATTCTGGCGCAATTCAGGGGGGTGGCTGCAGGGGGAATTTTTTTTGACTGCACGAATAGGTACAAGAGAAATGTTTTTTACTAATGCCGGCGCGATTTTTAGGTTTCAGAGATGTGCGTATGGAATGTGTGGCTGCGACACATGTCGTGTGCGCATCTTTGCTGCAACCTAACAAAAATCACGCTGACATGCCCAATGCCACACAAAAATCCACGTGGTGTGTGGCAAAACACCTGCATGATGCATCGCATCAATTCTTTTGGATGAACCAGCGAAGCTAAAAACAACCTGGGCTATCCAAACCCAAAGCCGAAATGTGCAGATGCAAAAAGAAGGCACATTGATGGTTTTTGTCTGGAAATGCAGGCACCACATCATGTGTGGGTGTGCATAGCAGCATGAAAAAGAACGGGAAATTGGTGCCTTGAATGCAAGTTCACATTTGCAGTGCTTTTTCAGACAGGAGCCGAAAATGGTGTAATTACTAATTTGACAAAATTTTTTCGAATTTCTATGACCCCATGCTGGACAACCCCCCAACCCCCCCAACCCCCCCCCCCCCCCCTCCGGTCGTCACTTTGGCTGCCGTTGGTCTGGCGCAATGTTCTCAACGCTTAGCGCAATTGCACCCTGGACACCTGGCAACACTGTTCGCCGAAGCGAAGCGAAGCGAATGAGATGACAACGTGCCGGAACTTTCTTTGTACTTATCGAGTTTTTTCTTTATTTTTATTTTATCTTTTTGTTCACGAAGGAAAAATTTTAAGATAGCCTTTGTTTGTGCGCCTCCTCTGTTTTCTTCTGTTTGATAAATAAGGGCATGATTTTCTTTGTGAAGGTATATTTTTACGTAAAAATTAATTTTCGCTCCTCCCTCTGCCCAAGAAAGAGACGCTGCCTTCGCTAATTTTAGGTTACGGTAGGCCATTAGTGTTTTTGAATGATCGACGCAAAGATCAAGGCCAAGGAAAACAAAACAAAATTTGTAAAAAATCGGAAGTCAAATAATTATACCGCCAGATCCAACCTGTATACTTTCTCGCGTCTTTATTATTGTCTCTAAACCAGAGTAATTTTTCAGTAAATGAAGAATTGTGTGCCCATCTAAGAGCCAATTCGGACATCCGTCAAAGACCGTTTATAAGGAAATCTAATCATCACAGTTCAGTTTCAAAGGAAACACAATAGAAGTGTTAGTCCTGAATTTTCACTGCCAATTTTGCTCAGTTCAGTCTTTCTCCCTTTTACCAGTCAGTCATACTGTGTAAACGCATAGGCTGTGGCAGTGTGACGACAGCTACGACTACAACCACTACAGGTACGTTTACGAACATTTACACCTAGCAGCTGTTACAAGATGGCAGACTTGGGTCTGTCCGTCCGTGCGTTCTCGTTTTGTCACGAAAACTGCAGAATAAAAGGGTGTCTGGCACCAAATGAAAGTGGGTCGTACATAGCAATAACCCCTACTGCAGCCCTTTACAATAGGTAGGTGGTACATGGGAATGGCGACTAAATTTTAGCTGCAGCGTCATCTTGCAACTTTGTCACTTCCACGACTACTGTTCCATCACTTGCCGGGTTCACTTGCTTGGGATCACTATGCACGATTCCAGCTGGATCCAGTGTTAGCACTACTGTTGGCGCGTTTTGCACTGGTATGCAACTCATTGTGAAAATAACCCTTAGGCCAACGGTATTTGCCAGTTGTCAAGTTATACAGGGTGTCTCATAATAAACCGTCCACCTTCCCGTGCATGTAACTCTGGAACCACACCATAAATTTTAATGCGGTTTCTAGTGTTTTATAGGCGAGGCTTCAACTGAGATGTCTACAAAATTTTAGCTTCCTAGGCCCAGTGGAAGCTGCTCAAACACCTTTTTCCTCCAGCGGTCAAAAACAAGGTTTTTCGAACTGGTAGTGCCGATTTAGGGGTAATTCTGTGCATGATTCATAATAAAATTAGCCTCGTAATGAAGAAAGATGTCCCAAAATGCTAGAAAATGTGTATCTCATGCAATATCCCCAGTGCCAGCATAGCAAACGCATGAAACAGGGTATCTTGAAAAACTAAAACCGATATTTTCTCCATAGTAAAAGAAAACGTCGATTTTGAGCTTCGAGATTCAAACCGTCGTAGTCTCCAAAAAGTATGTGGACCACATAGTTGAAATTTTGTATACTTACTTGAAGCCTTGGCTACAAAATAAAAAAAAACGCATCAAAATCTAAGATGTGGTTCCAGAGTTACATGCACGGAAAGGTGGACGGTTTATTATGAGACACTCTGTATGTGTGAGATTTTTGTCTTCGCAGGAACACAGAACCTGAGAGTCATTGACACTGTGACTGGCGGTTTTGTGGACACCACTGGAGGACTCACAACCCCAGTGACCCTGTCTTGCAGTGCTGCTGGCGTTCGCTCCATCTCCACTGCTGGCTCTCTCTCCAACCCTGGCCTCATCACCTGCATTTGATTGCGACAAATGTGCCAATGAGCTTCACACTGGTTTATTGTACATTCTATGTAGCAGTGTTATCATGAGTGAACCATGGAACGAAGCGAGGGTGCTTTTCCTCTGGGTCATTCACAGACAACTTTATAGTTGTCTATGTTCCCGTACTGAATTGCGCTCGGCTTGTTGGACCTGCAATGGTCCATGAAATGTCTTTTCCTAAACTTCGCAAAAAATTTTTAACACTACGTGTTGAGCTAATATTTCTATTTGGTGCTGTTGTTAAAATTTTTTTGCGAAGTTTAGGAAAAGACATTTCATGGACCATTGCAGGTCCAACAAGCAAGCGCAATTCAGTACGGGAACATAGACAACTATAAAGTTGTCTGTGAATGACCCAGAGGAAAAGCACCCTCGCTTCGAATGTGGGAACCATGCACATACAAAAAACCCGCTTATTGGTAATACTGTAACTCTGAATATCCTTCATTCATAATGTCATGATGGCACACTTCCATTTTGTTGATAAAATTCTTTCACGCCGAAACTCTTCCTTCTGGCAGTACTTGGTACAGGTTGACTTGGCTCCTCAAAGTCACTGGTGGCAACCACATGGAACATGGAGTAATTATTCATATCAAGTGTTGTTGGTATGGATGGGAGTCGAGTTCTCATCTCTGTCTCGTTATTTTCTTTTGTCTCATCATCATTTGCTCCATTCCTGTTGGCAAGTTCTTTGCGCCTTTTCTTGGTACGTCCCCAGCAGCTTTTTACAAAGAATAGAAATATTTCACCTAAAAAATTTGAACACACAGTCATAAATTGTACTTGTACTGCGCCATTACAGTATATATACTGTTGGAACATGTACATATGGTATGTTATGGAGACTTTTACCCAGGGTGATCACACTCATTCCCATAAACATGCCCATGTTTCCACCAATGTTACCTGACAAGAAACCAGATTGCAGATTGGTTCACTTTACATTACTGTTTGTCTACTCTATGTACGTACATACATAGTATGCTTTTTTAAAAAAGAATGTATCATAGCTCTTACTCAGTACAGTGACTTTGTTCAAAGATTTCTGCTGATTGTGACTCTCATAGTTCAACTCCTTCATGTAGACGTTAAGAATCAAGTAGTTGTTCCTGAAGCAGTGTTGTGCATAATGTGACTTACTTTGCACATGCATTCCAGATCAAGCATGAAACTGCAATGATTCTATGATCCTGTCATGGCTTACAGAATGTAGTCTTTGCTCTTGTTGAATCTAGTGCTGAGTCCATGCATGGCAGCTTGCGAAGGGATGGCAGAGTAGGACATGTCAACATTATACTCTACCCTGTTACATTCCACTCCACACTTGCATGAGGTATACCAGTAGCTTTCTTCCTCTGCCAAAACACCCCATGCATCCCCTGCCTCATTGTGCTGATCTACTGGTCTTTGACTCCCCTCTGGAATTTCACAGCAAAGCACAGAGGTAGAGCAAAGATGTGATAAGTTTAGGTCAAACAACTCATGCATGCATCTCAACTTACTGTAAGTGTCAGGAATCAAACATAACAAATTAGAAAACACTGGAAGCAACAGGACAGCAAACACGCGCACAATATTGTTTTGAACAAGAGGAGAAATTGCATGAACAACAGCCACACTACATTTTAGTAAATAAGGAAGCTTCTATTACTTGCTTACTGGTCAGTTTTGTAACATTGATGCAATTGTATAGGTCCGTTGGTGTGCAAACAGTCAATGTTCCTACAGATTAATATGACCACTTTCATCATTGATTGTATTGGTTTTACCAGTAAAGTTTGTTGTTTTGGCTGCATGGATCTCATGAAAGCTTACTGTTGATTTGATATTTTAAAGGCACACAGTTGCACTTCCTGTTGAAAGTGTTGGCAATGCAGAATGCTTCACAATTGCTGGCATGATAGGTGCCTCGCTCTACTTCAATGGTCTCATTATCCAGTGAATCCCATTCTTTTTGACAATTCCCCCATTGTTCTTTATCCAATAAGCTGAAACAGCAATTTATTTTTTTTCAGCTACTACTCACATAATTATGTCAATTATTAGGTTGGCCCATGATTATTACTCTAATACATAGCTGCCTGTCTATCTACAGAGAATATACCCAGTAGTGGTACCTGATGTTTCTCACAGTTACTGCTCCAAATCCCTTCCTTCCTGGTGGAATTGCTGACCCCATGGAGCTCAGAAATGGAAGCACTCCCTCTGGATGCAGATAGAATTTTACACCAGCATCAATGTAGCTGTGCAATAGCACTTCTATAATGGGATCCTTTGTTGTACATGCATATGTACAGGTTACTTGATCAAGTTTTTTTGCCAGGATAGATACTCTATCTAATCTGCCATGTAAAATTACCTTCTGCCCCAGCATGGTCATCTTGTTGAATATCGATAAGCATGTGCAATCCATAGTAGGCACCAGATATTAGCTGGCGGTTCATCCATGTTGTGTTACCAAAGCTTTGAAACTTGAGACACTTTCCAATGTCTGTCATCACAGGCCGGGAGTAATCGCAGCAGTTCTTTAACTCAATTCCAGCATACATGCATTGCAGAATCATTTCTGAACAATCATACCTGCAAGATATTTATATTAATGAAACAGCATTTACATACTTGAATAGGACAGTCAATAGCTGGTTTGCCTCTCACATGGATACTTTACCCTGTTGCATTGAAGAAATCTCTCAGGTCAAATTTTTTCCCAGTTGTATTCTTATACTCGCTGATGTACTTATTGTACTCCTCAGTCCAAGTGGAAATGTCACTCTCTGTGTATTGTGTGTAGAGGTTTTCAACTTGCAAGTAGGACAGTAGCACATACCGGACAGTGTCATTATTCATTGTTGGATACTTCTCTGAAAAGGAATGTGGTCAGTATAATGTACAGTAGATTTTACTGTGAATGCATGTCACAGCTTGCAACTGATATGTATGGCATCACCATTGTCTTACTTGCAACTTTCGACATTTTCACTGGATTGAAGTTGCAAATTGTGATGTCTGGGAACTCGATGCCATTTTTAGGTGCCACAAAATTTACTTGGGTATGTGTTGGTCGAGAGTGAAAATATGCAATAAGAGATTCTGCCTAAACAAAAGTCAGTTTTGTGCATATTCGTAGTGAAGAGTTCTGTGTGAATGAATACCATCCTACTGAAATAATAAGAGAAGGTCCACGAAAGAGCGGTGCAGCCCAGTATGGGGGCCTGAAACCTGCTGATCTCCGATTTTGATGATATCCAGCTCATTCGAAAGCTCGTCAAAAGTTATGTAAGAAGCGACAACTCCGACACTTCTGCGCTTAACCGTTAGCGAGATACGGCCGCTCAAGTTTGGCCAACTTTAGTGACACTTTTTATCACTGAATTTTCGAACCTTCCTCGCATAAACGGCCATATCTCGGCAACCAATAGGTATATTCGCATGCAGTTTTTTTTGTTCAACTCCCCATTCTTTGCAAAATTACATACTTTTCGAACAAAATTTTTAACCCCTACCGTAATCGAGATATTGAGACAAAAGTGGTGTCGATTTCTTGAAAATTGACAGCGCGAGGGCCCAACTTTGACCAAAGATTGCCAATCGCAGCAACGGTGTACAGAGACGGCACCTAGCTCATTGAAGAGGCCAACTCTTGCTCTTTCGAATGGTATATGCCATGTCCATTCCGCTGAAGAAAAATTTTGAATTACAGGCTGTTTTTTTCGAATGTGCGATTTGAAGGCTTAAGACGGCATTTAAGCGTATTAAAGACGCGATTTTTGAAATCTACATCAAATTTTACACCAGGTAGGTTATTTGATTTTGGCCTATCTGAAAGCAAAACAGGCGAAAATAGACAAAGTGTTGAGCTCAGTACTGCAAAAGTTTACCTTAGTTGACAGTTAGCCTGAACTCAGAAGTAACTCAAAAGTTAGCCAAAACTGCACACCTTTCCATGTCTATTTGTTGTTGCAACAAATTTTTGGCAGAAATTTGAGAATAACAAATAACCTACCTGGTGTAAAATTTGATGTAGATTTCAAAAATCGCATCTTTAATACGCTTAAATGCCGTCTTAAAGCTTCAAATCGCACATTCAAAAAAAACAGCCTGTAATTCAAAATTTTTCTTCAGCGGAATGGACATGGCATATACCATTCGAAAGAGCAAGAGTTCAGCTATTCAGCGAGCTTGGTGCCGTCTCTGTACGCTGTTGCTGCAATTGGCAATCTTTGGTCAAAGTTGGGCCCTCCCGCTGTAAATTTTCAAGAAATCGACACCACGTTTGTCTCAATATCTCGATTACGGTAGGGGTTAAAAATTTCGTTCGAAAAGTACCAAATTCCGCGAAGAATGGGGAGTTGAACAAAAAAAACCGCATGCGAATACCCCTATTGGTTGCCGAGATATGGCCGTTTATGTGAGGAAGGTCCGAAAATTCAGTGGTAAAAAGTGTCACTAAAGTTGGCCAAACTTTGAGCGGCCATATATCTCGCTTACGGTTAAGCGCAGAAGTGTCGGAATTGTCGCGTTTTACATAACTTTTGACGAGCTTTCGAATGAGCTAGGCTTCGTCGAAATTGGAGATCTGCCGGTTTCAGCCTTTGCACCACTCTTTCGTGGACCTTCTCATAATATTTGACAAACCTGAAGGAAAAATGCTACCATTGCACCAAAGGTCACTGAAACCCAGAAAAGTCGACTCCACCATTGCTTTGAGTTGTAAATTCTGACCAGACCATGAAACGTAGTGATCCCAGTGTACATGTCAGTCTCATAGTCCACCAAATGGTAATGGTCGTCTTTGTTGCTGAATCCCATGGTTCTAATATTTGCTTCTTGTCAGTTTTCTTGAGAACTAAACTGTGGCAGTGCAACGCTAATCAAAAAGATTGGCTAATTTTTGTCCTTAGCACAGGTTTGGAGTAATTTGGCTGTGTATGTACATGCATAAAGTATGTGTAGGTAGTAGAAGCGCTACTGCTCACTTGATATTTCACTTGTCAATTTTTGTTTACCTACAGAAGTCTGTACATTACATACATACTGTAGGTACACTAAATTCTTTTGTCCATGACGACGACTGACGTCAGATACATACCTAACCTGCTATTATGTATGCATGTACGCATGCATTACTGTCTTTTTGCTGATAAAAGGCTACAAATAGTGAAGTGAAGATCATTGTAACAAATAGGTACCCACTCATGATAAAAATGCTTTTGCACAGACTCTTTGTCTAAGCAGAATGAGCGGGATGCCATCACAGTGGGCGGCCTGCTTTGCTTGTCCCTTTGTTTGTGATAAGAGAGACCGACAGAACAGTGCAATGCATCAATACACTTTCATGTGCATACAACTGGGGGCCTGGGGGACAAAAGGGTTGAAAAAACTCTCGTTTTCAAAGTTTTTCTTTTCTACCATTGTTGTCTTCAGTGCAGCAGATCACTCATAGTATGTTATGTAGTAGATAACATTCAGCACGTCACGATGTGTACGCGCATGAAAAAGTGACGTGTTTCCGTCGAAGTGGACACCCCTCTGGTTTTTCACCGCGTTGTAGGGCTGGTGGACAATACACGACCATCAATAGTGACCCACATGATATCATGGGCAGGCAGAAACAGACCTCACTCAGTCTGCTGCACATTGTTATTCCCGATCTGTGTTGTGGCAATGTTTCGCATGTTCACGTTTTTCTACTGACCGAAAAATGCAATATTGCAAAATCAAGTTCTCGTTCATACACGACGCAAGAGCCAGATTGTATGCGCAATTTTCGTCACGGAGTAATTTGAACGGGCGTAATTATCGGTCCAAATATGCAACTAAAAAGCTGTGACTTTGTTTGATGGTTTAGCCGCAAGGCAGAAACAAATGTCTAAATCGCCGAAAGATTTCAACGAATGTAGATTTGTTGCTCCTAAAACATAATTCATCCGTCATTCTACACAAACAGCAGCATGTTGATGGACTCAGAGTCAGAATACCTAATTATTATCGCGTAAACTTACCGCTAATTACTTACTTTATGCTACATAGCATGCAGTTATCATGACAAGCACGTCTTTTCTGCTCAACTTCCTGGCATGTTTGCTCATCAGCGTAGCGGTCATTTCCACTGCTCAGTTCCTGCCGCATAATCCTGCCTTTGCGTATCACTCACAGTTGGCGGCGATTGCTAGTGGGAGTCAACGTCATTTTGGAGAAAGTGAGAGCTGTTTCAGTAAAGGATGACCCAAACAAATATAGTAGCAGCGCGCTTGAAAGAAGCGAGTTCAGGGAATTACTTGGTTTGTCTCATTCGGTCCATTGGATGTTGACATATTATTATGTATGTATGCAGCCCTGAATTTTAGGTGGCCGGATTTACCCGTGGCCGGCCTTACAGCGTAGTACCCTAAATAAATAAATAAATAAATAAATAAATAAATAAATAAAAATAAAAATCTTTTTTTAGAGAAATGTTACACGGACTACGACTGTCACCCAGACCAGCTGTGCGGTCGTGCGTGTTTCTGGCGGGAGACGAACCAGGCGCTGCTCGGCTGTCGCGTTAGCTGTCTGCCAAAGCCGCCGCCGACTCCATACGCTGCTCATTCCACCGGCAAGTCTCTGCTGCCTTTCGGACCCAATTTTCACCAGCAGCGTCGAAAACAATATGATGCACCATCTACAACGCCGTACACTTACGGCAGAAAATTCAAGCAAAAGCCTCCGGCGATTGGTTACGACGAAGGGGGCCATTCGCAGAGCTCGTTCGCGAAAATTGGTGAGAAATTAGAATTAGCTGTACACCTACACGTGTACATACTGTACTGTACCTACGGTAGTTACCAAAACCCGCTTTCACTCAATCATCACTCCAAAAAACTTATCGATGAAAAATTTTTTTATGACGTACAGTACTCTCAGAACCCATTTTGCGACGGAAGCGCCAAAAATTTGCGATTTTTTCGCCAAATGCTTTTGCGCATTTCGGTCAGGACACGACTTTTGCGATTTTTCGCCAAATCTTTTGCGCCGTAAAACGGGCCAAATTGTACCGCCAATTTTTTGCGATGAAAAGCCAGCTACAGTTGGCACCGTTAATATTGCCAAATAATTTGCGTTAGCAATGTGCATCGTCAATTCATTTTCGTTGCCTCTCTCCATTTATTACCACTGTCCATTTATTATCACTGTCCATTTTTTACCACTGTCCATTTATTACCGCTATGACCAATAGTTACACACGGTCACTATCATAGCAATAGCACTATAACCAACGTTTGCACCACCATCAAACCAACGTTTGCACTGCACAGGCTGTATAATATGTCACATCACATAACTGTACATACCCTAGACATGCATCAGATAGTCAACCCTCCAACATCAAAGCTCAGTAGCACACGACAACATTAAACGCTATTACGATATCAAGGCATTTTCTACACGTACAAAAATATGTAAACGTATGCAAAATCAGTGATCTCAAAGGTATTGGCTCTACTGGAGCATATTTTGCACTTGGAAAAGTAAGTTACTCCCTTCCACAGGCGTCGGTTGATCGATTACCACTGCAAAATACGTGCATTCATTGCGACCATGGCTGCACATCTGGAAGCCAGGAATGCTTACAATGCAGGCACTATATCAAAATAGTCAGCCTTAGTCAGTACCAGATCAATTCCATCAGCTAATATTGCCCATTCGCACAGGTCGGATAGTCCAAATGGGGTGGAGGCCAAATGGCCACAGGTGGAGGCGTTTGAAGATGCAGACCGACTCCAGTTGGTGCCTTCTTGACTTCCGCTTTCAATAGATCCGCAATCGATCCAAATGTCCCAGCTGATCACACTGGTCTTCCTTCAAAATTCGTCGCTTCACTTGGCAAGAATTCTTTTTTTTTCAAAATCTCGAGGGCTGTTAAAAATTCGCCCATACTTCTGTATTCCTGCTTCGGTGACTGCTCGCCGAATGTTACTGTTGGTACCACAAACAATTTTGCAGCCAGCGCTTTAAATACCGGCGGTACCTAGGTAAATGCAATGTGCGTCGCCTGGCAAAATTCAAAATAATTCAAAAAGCAATCGCACCGTAAAGCAACGCTGCTCAAGCTGCTGGCGATGTCGATGCCTCTAATGCTCTAATGTTACACGCTTTCCGCCTATCAATCGATTTATTTCTTTGGACTGTTATAGGACCATCGCCAAAAAATTTGCGCTTTCTGATTCTGACTATTGCACCTTCGCCAATTATTTGCACTTTGCCTACCCTCGCCAATTTACGCTTCTTTAAAACGCAAATATTTTGCGTTTTGTCGCCAATAAAAGTGCGCCAAGACCCATCGCCAATCACTTTGGCGTACCCCGATCGCAAAAGAGGCTCTGAGAGTACAATCGGTTGACTGTTCTCTTCTTCCCATTACCCCGCGGATATTACCCCAACTATTTTCGCGACGCTTTGCGTTTATGATATTTGCAGCATGTTACGCCGACAAAGAGTGCGGGCCTCAGCAGTATTGCGTGAACATGCTATGCGAATGTCGCGCCGGTCACACTCTGGACCCATTCGACCCCAGCCAGTGTCTGGTTGATTACCATCACCACCATGCTTCCTCCTCTGCAGCTGCTAGAGCAAAGATAGCCACAGCGAACTTTCATCATTTTCATCCACATTCTAGCATCCGGTCGCCCGCTCAACACATTTTGCCAGCTCCTCACGCTGCGGTGTATTTCAGACGGAAGTTTTCATCAAAACGTAATTTGAATTTTATGAATTGCTTTGTCGCGTGTATTAAAGGCAATGTAGTAGACTGCTTTTGGGATGATGTATGTAATTGCTTGTGGGCATGGTAAGGCATAACAAGTGAAGGCACGCCATGTATAGACAGACAAACTAAAATAGTAAGCATCGATTATCCTTTGCTTGCGCAAACCTTCCCTTGGAACTTGATGCTTGCTTGTTCAAATTCCTGCTGTTGCATCTCTACTCTAGGACACTCATCAGCAATCCTTCGTGCTTGCTGAGGATTGCTTTGTACATGTGTATTTCATTCGTACTCGTATTGTAAAGACAGCATTTCTATTAATTGAACTCCGTACTCATAAGTATTCCGTACAGTACCTAATATAAGTATGTACATACGTAATGCGTAGTACGTCGTATATGGTACCTATGTACGTCTACGTACATAATGCGTACAGATACTATATGCACGGAGGGTATTGTCAGTACAGCACAGTGCACGTCAAAACATATGTGCGCCTTATCCTTCACTACGAATGCGAAAAGAAGTATATTCGCCTTACTTGATGAGAGGACGCGCTTTCCCAACCTTACCGCAGAATAAAGTGCAGTATTTATTTATTTATTATAAGCAATAATCTTTACACAAAATAAAATACAGAACGCTTGCAAGGAAGAGAAAACAAAACGAAAAGTGAGGAAGAATAAACAGGAACAAGGACAAGTGAAAGAGCGAAGAAATAAGATCTACTTCTTTTTCTTCACATTTGGGAATTTCTCAAAAGCGAATTACTACAACTACGTACAACAACACTGCTTAGAAGACGAAAGTACGTAAATACGCACTGCACGCGTTATTCTACGTGAAGATTGAGAAGGCGCGTCCTTTTATCGAGTAAGGCGAATACACGTACGGCCACGCCACGCCACAGCCCTTTCTCTCGTGTTTCAGGTTCCTGCTATGATCGACGCGACTGCACTGCGGGAAAAAGTTGCTGCTTCTACCGGAAATGTGATAAGCTCGGCTATGATTGCTCAGAAATTTATGAGTGCAAACAAAGATGCTAATCAATCATTCGTCATTTAGCTTCTTGTTATTTATATTTCAAAATGTATCGTGCCCACTCTTTATACTTACGTATAACAGTGCATTTTCACTTCCCGGCGTTTATCAATAGATGTCGTTTTAAGCGACACCGCGGTTTCCGCGCCGGGTTGAAAGTATTGGACATAACCGCCGCGGAAGCCGCGGTGTCGCTTAAAACGACACCTATTGAAAAACGCCGGGAAGTGAAAATGCACTGTAACTGTAAGTACAATTATTGTACTATGCAAAATGAATACACCCATGGCATGACAGTGTGTTCCTACTGTACTCGTTCTGATTGATCGATCTTTACGCAGCTGTCAAAGTGTCAAGTTGACATCACAGTTTTTTTCATGTTGTGGGCTGATGTGGCCAATATGTGCATGTGGACAAAAATGATGTCCCTTCGCTGTATTGACCGGCCAGCGCTTAATCTACAGCATTTTTTCTTTTTCGCAGACACTAATTAAAAACCAAGCTCATTTTGCGCATACATATCTTACCATTATTGTACCGTACCATTTTCTGTTGCCCTGGTAATCCTACGGCCTTCTTCAATTTCATTGCTGCTTTTTCATAGATAAGATACATACATACGGCTGGCAAAAGACAAAATACTATCCTGAGGCATGCCAGCTGGAAATTTGATATAATGTAATGTCTTGGTGAATAGCGGCTTCTATCAGCAAACTTATGTTATCAAAGTTTTTGCTGAGGCACTACAGTAATTCGGGCCATATTTACAATAACGCCAGACTGTACGTACTACGTACTTAACTTACGCATTTTGTGTTTTGCAGTTTGCACTGTCAAGTTACTAGGTACATGAGCATTTATTTATCTTTACACAATAGCTGTCAGTGTGTGTATTACATAACTCAGCAGCAGTCTAAAAGAATCCTGCATGCATGCATAAATTTTAAGGACAGAGGGCTATGAATAGAACATTGCGATATTGTTTCCAATGGGAACTGGAACAAAAAAACAGTAAGGGAAACTTATAGGTACGTACATTGCGTTGGGAATAAAATTGCCCGTCGTTTTGCGATATCATTGCTTACTGATAGATTTATTCTCTTTTGCACATGCACATTGTAGTTAGTTACGTAGTCCGAAGCCAAGTGGTTACTTCGAATCTTTCTTTCCCAGCTAATATCTTTGCTGCATTTAACGCCTGTTCGAAAATTGGCGCCTTCTTTCTTGTCTTTATTAGCTCTTCAAAGAGCCCGTGATGAGTCGATCAGCTAGGATTTGTGACGCCACGCCGTTAACGGTCCGTTTTTTGTTCCATTTCGTGGCGTGTGGGTGTGTGGCTATAGCTAGATGTGTGTGTACCGAGAGATGTCACTATACACCACTACAACTACGCAGCATCATCGAACATAGGGTAGCTTATCCACTGCAACAGTTGAAAATGATTACTATCTTGTGCGGAAGCGGAACTGGGACTGTAAACGTTTTCAGCCGTTTCTTACGCACACGGCGATGCATTCTTCTCCGCTAATAATACTGATCTAGCAGTTACCTACCTACATAGAACTCATGAATTTCTTTACAGTGCGTGCGTACCTATTTTCTTTCTTTACAACCTACCTTCAAATTGCAAGTTTGCAAATTTTATGACACCTAAATATTTTACGACTGCTGGTTTTTCCACAACAACGGCAAAAGGGTCGTCAGCTACAAAGTTTTATACATCTTTCAATTCCGGCTCTAGAAGGAGTAACTATAATTTTGTACATAGAAATATACCATTAAGCGATGTGCGTGCGTATACTTACGTACTATACTTGTGTGCTACCGTAACTCTCTCTGTCTATTATGTACATTACATCGTAACTGTATATTATTTATTACCTGTCATACGTACCTGTCTAAACAGTATTAAACGGTACTGTAGGAAATAATTACAACTGGGCAGTGGGCAAGGCTCAAAAAACCGTGTGCATGCAAAAATATAAGTGGCAGCGATCACTGTGTCAAAAAAGCGATCATTTACTTTACTCACTCTCTCATTTCCTGTCGGTTCGTACTTTTGCGGCGCCCGGATGCAGATTATGCTTGCTTTGCTAGCGTGAGCTCAATCAAACAATAGCCGGATGGACGATATACTACAATACTACGTAGTGCTGTGCAGTAAAAAACAGGAAATTCAGGTTTACGTAGTCAAGTCAGTCAGCACGATATGTTAGCTTAGCCTATGTTAGCCGTTAGCCTAGGTATGTTAGCTAGCGAAAATTACTGTACAATATTCCCTTTCTCGTGAACAATAATTATTGCTCAGCTCACTTCGTGTATCACATACAATCTTGTAAGTACCTACCTTACCTACTTTGCCGTACTGCACTATTGGGCTAACTGTTGACTGTGGCTTGACTATCGAGCTGACAAAAATTTTACTAATTAATCAGCACAAACAAATCACATTAATTTTTTATTCAAGGCGCCCTGGATTATTTAACCTTACATGCTGCTTGCTAGCCAAGCCATGTCAAGTGGCTTGTGATCTTATCTTTGATGATTGTTTTTTGTGTCGGTTCGCGCAGAAGCTTTTCTTAACAGTCAGCAGCAGAATTTTTTGCAATAAAATTGATTCTTCATAAAGTATTACTCGTGCAGTACGAGTACAGTGCGTAGTAGGTACTGTATCGTGTTTGCACACAAGTACGCTCGCCTCGCTGGACCGCGAATTGTCCATGGCTGGACCATTTTCTAAACTGCGCAGATATTCCATTGGTGATTTTCACATTTTCTGTTTCTAATGGAACATCTGCGCAGTCTCTAGAAAATGTTCTATGGAATATCTGCGTAGTCTAGAAAATGGTCCAGCCATAGACAATTTTGCGGTCCAGCGAGGCGAGCGTACTTCAAGACATCTACAGTATAAAGTTGTCGAAAGAACCAGCATAAAAGCGATCCGAGCGCGTTCCATGGACGCTTTACGTTCTTCTTTTTCCATGTCTTCAAAGATTGCTTGTGTGTATCTAATCTACTATAATGCCCCTTTTTAGGATGCATAGCCGATTAGATTGATAGCATATCAATCAATATGCTCCATTTCTACGTACGTACCTACGTAACAGTACCCTAGGTTAGCATGTTTGTTAGTACGAATATGAACCTACGTACGAACATACATGCCGTACATTTGTAATTAGTTCCCTTGATTCGCTCGCACGCTCGCAGTTTTGACAGTGACGTTTAGCACGCCCGTCAAACAATCACTTCATGTCACGCCAGGGTTAATTTATGACGACACGTTGTGTGGGATCGGGATCCACGCTATGCTAACATTGCATACTGTATAGCTTCGTGTATAACCCACTGGTGACCAATGTCTTTAGCTCCGGGCCCCCATCTTAAAAGCATTTTTTGATAAAAACCTATTCGTATACGTACGTACGTACGTATGTATACGCTGGTACTGTACATACACCGTATACGTACCTCTTCAAAACGGTGATCCTACGTACAGTAGTACTATCTAACATGGTTTATATCCCCTCAGGGGGGTAGGTAGCTGACAAAAACCTGAGGCGCAAAATGCCAAATTCACCTCTTTGCCTGCCAGCTTCCGGCACCTCTTCACATCTACCGTACAGTAATTTTGCGCCTCTGGCAGCTGAATTTTGGGGCGCAAATACGGTAGAAAACTGGGGCGGAAATGCGCCTCAAGTTACCACGTACCTACCCCCCAGCCCCTGGGGGGGGGGGGGGGGGTTAAACATGAAGCTTTACAGTACTACCTACCTGTACGTAATGTACATATCTTTTATGTACAGGGTGGTTTTTTTCGGTGACACGATTTTGACTGCCAATTTCAACAGGTTATCTTGCACCGATTTTGCTCAAATTTTGCCCACATATTCCCGAGCGTTTACCATTTACTTGGTAAAAATTTCGACTTAAAACCCTGCACTGCTAGTGAGAATTACCCCCTTCCTTTCAAACCTACAATTTGAGCTTTTTCAATGCACTTTTTGCTGCCATTTGATTGGAAGCGTCTTTTTGGAGCCCAATGCTCCTTCCTTAGGGCAAAATACATAGTTTCAGCAAGATGAAACCTAAGCCCTAAACAGTCAAAAAGCGTTGACAGTGTTGGTGGCATTGCTTGGAGATTGTCTCATTTCTCAATAGTCCTGCTCATGCCTCATCAGTGCTGCATCTTCAGCTGATAAGCCACAATCACCAGATTTGATGGCTCCTGACATTCTTTCTGGGGGTTCCAAGACGGAAAGGGTCTAAAAAGTCGCTTACCATTTGAAAAAATGCAACAGTATTGCCATTTGTCATGATTTCCGAAATTTTGATAAAACAATTTAGCAGTAGTGAAAAATTATGGTGAAAATGTTGAAAAATTGTGATATCATCTTCTCTTTTTCTCACTACCATGCAGGTTTTAAGTGAAATTTTTACCAAGTAAATGGTAAACGCTCGGGAATACGTGGGCAAAATTGAGCAAAATCGGTGCAGATAACCTGTTGAAATTGGCAGAAAAAATGAAGCTTTTGTAAAAAGGGTAATTTCATGAGTTAAAAATAAATAATTTATGGGGAAAATGAAGTCAATGTGATCAAAATCGTGTCACCGAAAAAAACCACCCTGTACATAAAAGATATGTACATTACGTACAGGTAGGTAGTACTGTAAAGCTTCATGTTTACCCCCCCCCCCCCCAGGGGCTGGGGGGTAGGTACGTGTAACTTGAGGCGCATTTCCGCCCCAGTTTTCTACCGTATTTGCGCCCCAAAATCAGCTGCCAGAGGTGCAAAATTACTTACGTAGATGTGAAGAGGTGCCGGAAGCTGCAGGCAAAGAGTGAATTTCGCATTTTGCGCCTCAGGTTTTTGTCAGCTACCTACCCCCCTGAGGGGATATAAACCATGTTAGATAGTACTACTGTACGTAGGATCACCCGTTTTGAAGAGGTACGTATCGGTGTATGTACAGTACAGCGTATACATACGTAGTACGTACGTATACGAATAGGTTTTTATCAAAAAATGCTTTTAAGATGGGGGCCCGGAGCTAAGACATTGGTCACCAGTGGGTTATACACGAAGCTATACAGTATGCAATGTTAGCATAGCGTGGATACGATCCCACACAACGTGTGTCATAAATTAACCCTGGCGTGACATGAAGTGATTGTTTGACGGCGTGCTAAACGTCACCTGTCAAAACTGCGAGCGTGGAGCGAATAAGGGAACTAATTACAAATGTAGGTATGTATGTTCGTACGTAGGTTTATATTCTGTACTAACAAACATGCTAACCTAGGTACTGTTACGTAGGTACGTACGTAGAAATGGAGCATATTGATTGATATGCTATCAATCTAATCGGCTATGCATCCTAAAAAGGGGCATTATAGTAGGGTAAATACACACAAGCAATCTTTGAAGACATGGAAAAAGAAGAACGTAAAGCGTCCATGGAACGCGCTCGGATTGCTTTTATGCTGGTTCTTTCGACAACTTTATACTGTAGATGTCTTGAAGTACGCTCGCCTCGCTGGACCGCAAAATTGTCTATGGCTGGACCATTTTCTAGACTACGCAGATATTCCATAGAACATTTTATAGAGACTGCGCAGATGTTCCATTAGAAACAGAAAATGTGAAAATCACCAATGGAATATCTGCGCAGTTTAGAAAATGGTCCAGCCATGGACAATTCGCGGTCCAGCGAGGCGAGCGTACTTGGGTGCAAACACGATACAGTACCTACTACGCACTGTACTCGTACTGCACGTGTAATACTTTATGAAGAATCAATTTTATTGCAAAAAATTCTGCTGCTGACTGTTAAGAAAAGCTTCTGCGCGAACCGACACAAAAAACAATCATCAAAGATAAGATCACAAGCCACTTGACATGGCTTGGCTAGCAAGCAGCATGTAAGGTTAAATAATCCAGGGCGCCTTGAATAAAAAATTAATGTGATTTGTTTGTGCTGATTAATTAGTAAAATTTTTGTCAGCTCGAGTCAAGCCATAGTCAACAGTTAGCCCAATAGTGCAGTACGGCAAAGTAGGTAAGGTAGGTACTTACAAGATTGGTATGTGATAACGAAGTGAGCTGAGCAATAATTATTGTTCACGAGAAAGGGAATATTGTACAGTAATTTTCGCTAGCTAACATACCCTAGGCTAACGGCTAACATAGGCTAAGCTAACATATCGTGCTGACTGACTTGACTACGTAAACCTGAATTTCCTGTTTTTTACTGCACAGCACTACGTAGTATTGTATATATCGTCATCCGGCTATTGTTTGATTGAGCTCACGCTAGCAAAGGTAATCTGCATCCGGGTGCCGCAAAAGTACGAACCGACAGGAAATGAGAGAGTGAGTAAAGTAAATGATCGCTTTTTTGACACAGTGATCGCTGCCACTTATATTTTTGCATGCACACGGTTTTTTGAGCCTTGCCCACTGCCCAGTTGTAATTATTTCCTACAGTACCGTTTAATACTGTTTAGATAGGTACGTATGACAGGTAATAAATAATATACAGTTACGATGTAATGTACATAATAGACAGAGAGACGTTACGGTAGCACACAAGTATAGTACTTAAGTATACGCACGCACATCGCTTAATGGTATATTTCTATGTATAAAATTATAGTTACTCCTTCTAGAGCCGGAATTGAAAGATGTATAAAACTTTGTAGCTGACGACCCTTTTGCCGTTGTTGTGGAAAAACCAGCAGTCGTAAAATATTTAGGTGTCATAAAATTTGCAAACTTGCAATTTGAAGGTAGGTTGTAAAGAAAGAAAATAGGTACGCACGCACTGTAAAGAAATTCATGAGTTCTATGTAGGTAGGTAACTGCTAGATCAGTATTATTAGCGGAGAAGAATGCATCGCCGTGTGCGTAAGAAACGGCTGAAAACGTTTACAGTCCCAGTTCCGCTTCCGCACAAGATAGTAATCATTTTCAACTGTTGCAGTGGATAAGCTACCCTATGTTCGATGATGCTGCGTAGTTTAGTGGTGTATAGTGACATCTCTCGGTACACACACATCTAGCTATAGCCACACACCCACACGCCACGAAATGGAACAAAAAACGGACCGTTAACGGCGTGGCATCACAAATCCTAGCTGATCGACTCATCACGGGCTCTTTGAAGAGCTAATAAAGACAAGAAAGAAGGCGCCAATTTTCGAACAGGCGTTAAATGCAGCAAAGATATTAGCTGGGAAAGAAAGATTCGAAGTAACCACTTGGCTTCGGACTACGTAACTAACTACAATGTGCATGTGCAAAAGAGAATAAATCTATCAGTAAGCAATGATATCGCAAAACGACGGGCAATTTTATTCCCAACGCAATGTACGTACCTATAAGTTTCCTTACTGTTTTTTTGTTCCAGTTCCCATTGGAAACAATATCGCAATGTTCTATTCATAGCCCTCTGTCCTTAAAATTTATGCATGCCATGCAGGATTCTTTTAGACTGCTGCTGAGTTATGTAATACACACACTGACAGCTATTGTGTAAAGATAAATAAAATGCTCATGTACCTAGTAACTTGACAGTGCAAACTGCAAAACACAAAATGCGTAAGTTAAGTACGTAGTACGTACAGTCTGGCGTTATTGTAAATATGGCCCGAATTACTGTAGTGCCTCAGTAAAAAACTTTGATAAGCATAAGTTTGCTGATAGAAGCCGCTATCACCAAGACATTTACATTCTATATCAAATTTCCAGCTGGCATGCCTCAGGATAGTATTTTGTCTTTTGCCAGCCGTATGTATGTATCTTATCTATGAAAAAGCAGCAATGAAATTGAAGAAGGCCGGAGGATTACCAGGGCAACAGAAAATGGTACGGTACAATAATGGTAAGATATGTTGCGCAAAATGAGCTTGGTTTTTAATTAGTGTCTGCGAAAAAGAAAAATGCTGTAGATTAAGCGCTGGCCGGTCAATACAGCGAAGGGACATCATTTTTTGTCCACATGCACATATTGGCCACATCAGCCCACAACATGAAAAAAACTGTGATGTCAACTTGACACTTTGACAGCTGCGTAAAGATCGATCAATCAGAACGAGTAAGAGGAACACACTGTCATGCCATGGGTGTATTCATTTTGCATATACAATAATTGTACTTACAGTTACGTGCATTTTCACTTCCCGGCGTTTTTCAATAGGTGTCGTTTAAGCGACACCGGCTTCCGCGGCGGTTATGTCCAATACTTTCAACCCGGCGCGGAAACCGCGGTGTCGCTTAAAACGACACTATTGATAAACGCCGGAAGTGAAAATGCACTGTATACTAAGTATAAAGATGGGCACATACATTTTGAAATATAAATACAAAGCTAAATGACGAATGATTATAACTTGTGATTATAAATTCTAAATATAGCGAGCTATCCATTCCGGAAGAGAACTCCGCATGAGTCTATATAAACTATACTATCCCTCTATAAAGACCAATCTCTAAACACATTTTTATAAACTTTTAAAATAAAAAAAAAAATCCCTTCCTCCTCTCTCATTTAAATATCTTATAAATAAATTCCTATCGACAACCAAATATAAAAATAGAAATAATATGAGTGTCAATTATTAACAAATATCTTAGAAATAAATTACACACGCTTTTAATATTTAATAGCCAATCTAACCCGGAAGTCTCCCCGGAAAAAAAAAAGAATTGACGCGAATTGAAAAACATATATGGATATTACGAAGAAGGGTCCCCCCTTCCTCCCCCCATCTGAGGAAATTTTGAGCTAGTATACCTAAATTCATCTTTGATCTCACATAGATACTCTTAATTAAATTCCATAAAATCCTAATTTCACTTACATATTCTAACTATTATTTTTATACTATCCTAGATGTATATGTGTTATTTATACAGCCTAGTAAACGTTGTTTGATGTTAACGTTGTTATATGTATTTATGTATACGTGTACTATGTAGGGTATAATGGAATGTAAAAATGACAGTGATAATAAATGAAGTGGTAATAAATGGAGAGAGGCAACGAAAATGAATTGACGATGAATTGCTAACGAAATTATTTGGCAATATTAACGGTCAACTGTACTTTCATCGAAAAATTTGGCTACAATTGCGTTACGAAAAATGGCGAAAAATCGAAAAGTCTGCCTGACGAAATAAAAGATTTGGCGAAAAAATGAAATTTTTGCCGAAATGTCTGAGAACTGTACGTCATAAAAAATTTTCATCGATAAGTTTTTTGGAGTGATGATAAAGCGGTTTTGGTAACTACCGTAGGTACAGTATATTAACGTTATTACAGTAATTCATTTCTCACCAATTTTCGCGAACGAGCTCTGCGAAGGCCCCTTCGCTAACCAATCGGGAGTTCGCTATTTTGGTATTACGGGAGTGTGATCATATTGTTTTTACGCTGCTGGTGAAATTGGTCGAAAGGAGAGAGACTTGCGGTGGAATAAGCGTATGAGCGAGACAGCTAACGCGAAGCGAACGCCTGTCGTCTCCCCGCCACAAACACGCACACCGCCAGCTGGTCTGGTGAAGTCGTATCCGTGTAACATTTCTCTAAAAAAAGATTTTTATTTTTATTTATTTATTTATTTATTTATTTATTTATTTATTTAGGGTACTACGCTGTAAGCCGGCACGTAAACCTAAAATAGGGCTGCATACATACATAATAATATGTACATCCAATGGACGAATGAGACAAACCAAGTAATTCCCTAACTCCTTCTTTCAAGCGCGTGCTACTATATTTGTTTGGGCATCCTTTACCTGAAAAGCTCTCACTTCTCCCAAAATGACGTTACTCCCACTAGAATCGCGAACTGTGAGTATAGAAAGGAGGATTATGGGAGGAACTGAGCAGTGGAAATGACCGCTACGCTGATGAGCAAACATGCCAGGAAGTTGAGCAGAAAAGACGTGCTTGTCATGATAACTGCATGCTATGTAGCATAAAGTAAGTAATTAGCGGTAAGTTAGCGATAATAATTAGGTATTCTACTCTGAGTCCATCAACATGTGCTGTTTTGTAAATGACGGATGAATTACTGTTTTAGGAGCAACAAATCTACATTCGTTAAATCCTTTCGGCCATTTAGACATTTGTTTCTGCCTTGCGGCTAAACCATAAACAAAGTACAGCTTTTTAGTTGCATATTGTACTCGATATACCCGTTCAAATTACTCCATGACGAAAATTGCGCATACAATCTGGCTCTTCGTCGTGTATGAACGAGAACTTATTTTGCAATATTCATTTTTCGGTCAGTAAAAAACGTGAACATGCGAAACATTGCTACAACATAGATCGGGAATAACAATTGCAGAGATACTGAGGTTGTTTCTGCCTGCCCATGATATCATGTGGTCCTATTGATGTCTGTATTGCCTAGCCCTAAACGCGGAAAAACAGAGGTGCCACTTCGACGGAAACACGTCACTTTTTCATGCGCGTACACATCGTGACGTGCTGAATGTTATCTACTACATAACATCTATGATATCTCTCACTTTCCTCCCCCCCCCTTCCCTTTTTTTTTTCTTTCCCTCTCCCCCCTCCCCTTCCCCCCTCCTCCTCTTCTCCCCCCCCCTCCCCCCCCCCCCTCCCCTTCCCCCCCCCCCTTCCCCCTCCCCCCCCCCCCTCTCCCCCCCCTTCTTCCCTCCTCTCTCTCCTCTTTCCCCCCTCCCCCCTCCTTCTCACCTTTCTCTCTCCCCCCCCCCCTCCCCCCCCCCCTCTCCCCCCCTCCCTCCTCCCCTCCCCTTCCTCTCCCCCTCCCTCTCTCCTTCCCTCCTTCCCCTTTCCCTTCCTTCCCTCCTTCCCCCTCTCTCCTTCACTTTCCCCACCCCCCCCCTTTTCCCCTACTTCTCCCTCCCTCCCCTCCCCCCTCCCCACTCCTTCTTCCCCTCTTCTCCCTCCTCATTCTCTCTCTTCCTTTTCTCCCTCCCCTCTTCTCCCTCTCCCTCCCTCTCCCTCCCTCCCCTTCTCCCTCTCCCTCCCCTTTCCCTTTCTCCTTCCTCCCTCCCTCCCCCCCTCTCTCCCTCTTCCCTCCCCCCCCCCTCCCTCTCCCCCTTCTCTTTTTCTTCTCTTCCCCCTCTTTCCCTCCTCTCCCTCTTTCCCCTTCCCCCTTTCCCTCCTATCCCCCTCCTCCCCCCTCACCCCCCTCTCCCTCTCTCTTCCCTTCCCCTCTCTTTCTTCTTTCCCCCTTCCTTCTTCTCTTTCCCCCCTTTCCTTCCTCCCTCCCTCCTCTTCCTTTTCTTTTCCCTTCCCCCCCCCCCTTCTCCCCCCCAACTCTCTCCTTCTCTCTCCCTCTCCCATTCCCCCTTTCCCCTTCTCCACTCCTTCCCCTCCCTATCCCCTCTCCCCCCCTCTCCCTCCCCCCCTCTTTTCCCCCCCTCCCTCCTCTCCCTAAAAATACCCACCTCCTCCCCTCTCATCCTTCCCCTCACCTTCCCTCCCCCTCTTTCACTTCCCTATTTTTTTCTTTTCCTGTATTAAAGGCAATGTAGTAGACTGCTTTTGGGATGATGTATGTAATTGCTTGTGGGCATGGTAAGGCATAACAAGTGAAGGCACGCCATGTATAGACAGACAAACTAAAATAGTAAGCATCGATTATCCTTTGCTTGCGCAAACCTTCCCTTGGACTTGATGCTTGCTTGTTCAAATTCCTGCTGTTGCATCTCTACTCTAATACACTCATCAGCAATCCTTCGTGTCTGCTGAGGATTGCTTTGTACATGTGTATTTCATTCGTACTCGTATTGTAAAGACAGCATTTCTATTAATTGAACTCCGTACTCATAAGTATTCCGTAACAGTACCTAATATAAAGTATGTACATACGTAATGCGTAGTACGTCGTATATGGTACCTATGTACGTCTACGTACATAATGCGTACAGATACTATATGCACGGAGGGTATTGTCAGTACAGCACAGTGCACGTCAAAACATATGTGCGCCTTATCCTTCACTACGAATGCGAAAAGAAGTATATTCGCTTACTTGATGAGAGGACGCGCTTCTCCCAACCTTACCGCACAATAAAAGCTAGTATTGATTTATTTATTATAAGCAATAATCTTTACACAAAATAAAATACAGAACGCTTGCAAGGAAGAGAAAACAAAACGAAAAGTGAGGAAGAATAAACAGGAACAAGGACAAGTGAAAGAGCGAAGAAATAAGATCTCTTTCTTTTTTTCTTTCACATTTCGGAATTCTCAAAAGCGAATTACTACAACTACGTACAACAACACTGTTAGAAGACGAAAGTACGTAAATACGATGCACGCGTTATCTACGTGAAAATTGAGAAGGCGCGTCCTTTTATCGAGTAAGGCGAATACACGTACGGCTACGCCACGCCTACAGCCCTTTCTCTCGTGTTTCAGGTTCCTGCTATGATCGACGCGACTGCACTGCGGAAAAGTTGCTGCTTCTACCGGAAATGGAGAAGCTCGGCCCTATGATTGCTCAGAAATTTATCGAAGTGCAACAAAGATGCTAATCAATCATTCGTCATTTAGCTTCTTGTTATTTATATTTCAAAATGTATCGTGCCCACTCTTCTATACTTACGTATAACAGGATTTCCGTTTCTGTGTAGTTTAGCGACACTGCGGCGTGCCGGGTTGAAAGTATTGGACATACCGCGCGAGCGCGGTGTGCTAAAACGACACCTATTGAAAAACGCGGGAAGTGAAAATGACTGTAACTGTAAGTACAATTATTGTACTATCGAAAATGAATACACCCATGGCATGACAGTGTGTTCCTACTGTACTCGTTCTGATTGATCTATCTTTACGCAGCTGTCAAAGTGTCAAGTTGACATCACAGTTTTTTTCATGTCGTGGGCTGATGTGGCCAATATGTGCATGTGGACAAAAATGATGTCCTTCGCTTATTGACCGGCCAGCGCTTAATCTACAGCATTTTTTCTTTTTCGCAGACACTAATTAAAAACCAAGCTCATTTTGCGCATACATATCTTACCATTATTGTACCGTACCATTTCCTGTTGCCCTGGTAATCCTACGGCCTTTCTTCAATTCCATTGCTGCTTTTTCATAGATAACATACATACATAATGCGGCAAAAGACAAAATACTATCCTAGGCATGCCAGCTGGAAATTTGATATAATGTAATGTCTTGTGAATAGCGGCTTCTATCAGAAAACTGATGTTATCAAAGTTTTTGCTGAGGCACTACAGTAATTCGGGCCATATTTACAATAACGCCAGACTGTACGTACTACGTACTTAACTTACGCATTTTGTGTTTTGCAGTTTGCACTGTCAAGTTACTAGGTACATGAGCATTTATTTATCTTTACACAATAGCTGTCAGTGTGTGTATTACATAACTCAGCAGCAGTCTAAAAGAATCCTGCATGCATGCATAAATTTTAAGGACAGAGGGCTATGAATAGAACATTGCGATATTGTTTCCAATGGGAACTGGAACAAAAAAACAGTAAGGAAACTTATAGGTACGTACATTGCGTTGGGAATAAAATTGCCCGTCGTTTTGCGATATCATTGCTTACTGATAGATTTATTCTCTTTTGCACATGCACATTGTAGTTAGTTACGTAGTCCGAAGCCAAGTGGTTACTTCGAATCTTTCTTTCCCAGCTAATATCTTTGCTGCATTTAACGCCTGTTCGAAAATTGGCGCCTTCTTTCTTGTCTTTATTAGCTCTTCAAAGAGCCCGTGATGAGTCGATCAGCTAGGATTTGTGACGCCACGCCGTTAACGGTCCGTTTTTTGTTCCATTTCGTGGCGTGTGGGTGTGTGGCTATAGCTAGATGTGTGTGTACCGAGAGATGTCACTATACACCACTACAACTACGCAGCATCATCGAACATAGGGTAGCTTATCCACTGCAACAGTTGAAAATGATTACTATCTTGTGCGGAAGCGGAACTGGGACTGTAAACGTTTTCAGCCGTTTCTTACGCACACGGCGATGCATTTTTTCCTAATAATACTGATCTAGCAGTTACCTACCTACATAGAACTCATGAATTTCTTTACAGTTCGTGCGTACCTTTTTCTTTCTTTACAACCTACCTTCAAATTGCAAGTTTGCAAGTTTTATGACACCTAAATATTTTACGACTGCTGGTTTTTCCACAACAATTGCAAAAGTGTCGTCAGCTACAAAGTTTTATACATCTTTCAATTCCGGCTCTAGAAGGAGTAACTATAATTTTGTACATAGAAATATACCATTAAGCGATGTGCGTGCGTATATTACTGTACTATACTTGTGTGCTACCGTAACTCTCTCTGTCTATTATGTACATTACATCGTAACTGTATATTATTTATTACCTGTCATACGTACCTGTCTAAACAGTATTAAACGGTACTGTAGGAAATAATTACAACTGGGCAGTGGGCAAGGCTCAAAAAACCGTGTGCATGCAAAAATATAAGTGGCAGCGATCACTGTGTCAAAAAAGCGATCATTTACTTTACTCACTCTCTCATTTCCTGTCGGTTCGTACTTTTGCGGCGCCCGGATGCAGATTATTCTTGCTTTGCTAGCGTGAGCTCAATCAAACAATAGCCGGATGGACGATATACTACAATACTACGTAGTGCTGTGCAGTAAAAAACAGGAAATTCAGGTTTACGTAGTCAAGTCAGTCAGCACGATATGTTAGCTTAGCCTATGTTAGCCGTTAGCCTAGGTATGTTAGCTAGCGAAAATTACTGTACAATATTCCCTTTCTCGTGAACAATAATTATTGCTCAGCTCACTTCGTGTATCACATACAATCTTGTAAGTACCTACCTTACCTACTTTGCCGTACTGCACTATTGGGCTAACTGTTGACTGTGGCTTGACTATCGAGCTGACAAAAATTTTACTAATTAATCAGCACAAACAAATCACATTAATTTTTTATTCAAGGCGCCCTGGATTATTTAACCTTACATGCTGCTTGCTAGCCAAGCCATGTCAAGTGGCTTGTGATCTTATCTTTGATGATTGTTTTTTGTGTCGGTTCGCGCAGAAGCTTTTCTTAACAGTCAGCAGCAGAATTTTTTGCAATAAAATTGATTCTTCATAAAGTATTACACGTGCAGTACGAGTACAGTGCGTAGTAGGTACTGTATCGTGTTTGCACCCAACGTCGCTCGCCTCGCTGGACCGCGAATTGTCCATGGCTGGACCATTTTCTAAACTGCGCAGATATTCCATTGGTGATTTTCACATTTTCTGTTTCTAATGGAACATCTGCGCAGTCTCTAGAAAATGTTCTATGGAATATCTGCGTAGTCTAGAAAATGGTCCAGCCATAGACAATTTTGCGGTCCAGCGAGGTCCTACAGGGTGGTTTTTTTCGGTGACACGATTTTGACTGCCAATTTGAACAGGTTATCTTGCACCGATTTTGCTCAAATTTTGCCCACATATTCCCGAGCGTTTACCATTTACTTGGTAAAAATTTCGACTTAAAACCCTGCACTGCTAGTGAGAATTACCCCCTTCCTTTCAAACCTACAATTTGAGCTTTTTCAATGCACTTTTTGCTGCCATTTGATTGGAAGCGTCTTTTTGGAGCCCAATGCTCCTTCCTAAGGGCAAAATAGTTTCAGCAAGATGAAACCTAAGCCCTAAACAGTCAAAAAGCGTTGACAGTGTTGGTGGCATTGCTTGGAGATTGTCTCATTTCTCAATAGTCCTGCTCATGCCTCATCAGTGCTGTATCTTCAGCTGATAAGCCACAATCACCAGATTTGATGGCTCCTGACATTCTTTCTGGGGGTTCCAAGACGGAAAGGGTCTAAAAAGTCGCTTACCGTTTGAAAAAATGCAACAGTATTGCCATTTGTCATGGTTTCCGAAATTTTGATAAAACAATTTAGCAGTAGTGGAAAATTATGGTGAAAATGTTGAAAAATTGTGATATCATCTTCTCTGCTGTGTTTCTCACTACCAGTGCAGGGTTTTAAGTCGAAATTTTTACCAAGTAAATGGTAAACGCTCGGGAATACGTGGGCAAAATTTGAGCAAAATCGGTGCAGGATAACCTGTTGAAATTGGCAGTCAAAATCGTGTCACCGAAAAAAACCACCCTGTACCTATACGTACCCTACCGTATCCTTATGTACCGCCTGTCATTTAGATTATTTCTTTGCTGACTCTACAATATAATCATGTGCTTTTATGTGCTCTATTATTTTTAGAAGCAGCTGTGCAAACTTGACTTTGTTATTGTACATTGTACATACTGTAGCTTTACATACGTACGCATTTAGTACATAATTACTGTTTCTTTATAAGGTGTATTTTAAAAAAGTTCTCTCTGTTTTGTGGCATTCCACTTCCAGAAGCTTGTTCTACAGCTGCACCCTGTTAAAGTCATCAAGACTTAATATTCTGTCGTCACTTGGTTGCAAAATGGCCAACAACTTCTCCAATTACTCCACAGGGATGAACAACTGTACAACAATTCAAGAACGATTTCCTGACCATGTAGATTCTGCCTACGTACGGGTGATCTTTGGATGCCTCTACGGACTGGTTTGGCTGCTCGGTTTCTGTGGTAATTTTCTGGTAATTCTAACCGCTGCTCGAGGTAGACGGCAAACATTTACTGTTCGAACAGTATTCATTCTGTCGCTGGCGAGCTCTGATCTGCTCATCGTCTGCATGACTATGCCACCGGTTGCTTTAAAGGGGAACGTTTGATAAGAAGTGTATCTTATTTGAGTAAATTAAAAAAAGCTGTAATAAACACAGAAAGAACAGTTTCGATCATGACAAATTGTTACGGACTGAATTTTGTGCAAAATTTGTCACCAAGTTTTCAAATCTTTACACACTTATGTAAGCCTACCTTTAAACAACTTTTGCTATCTTTCACCATGTTAAAGGGGCCTTCACATAAAAATCTAACCTATTCAAATTTAAAACACTGAAACACGTAGCCAAATGTCCTCCTTTACTGATCTTTTCTCGCACATGGCTTCTGCCTGCTTTCGCCTGTTATCCGATCAACTTTTTCCAGACCATCGGAGTGATTGCGAGCAGCTTAACCCTTGTGGTAATCGCGGTTGACCGCTACTTTCTCATACTGCATCCCACGCGCTCGTTGTGCAACTGGCGTCTGTCAAAAGGCGTCGTTTTCGCTATTTGGATGCTGGGAATTGTGGTCGGCGCGCCCCTGTATCATTTCTCCAAGATTCAACACTACCCGGGTATATGTGGCCTCTTCTGCGAAGAACACTGGCCGAACGAACATGCGAGGAAAATTTTTGGCACCACCATCAGCTTCATTCAGTTCAGCATTCCACTGCTCATCTGCACCTGCTGTTACTTGGCAATCGGAAATCGATTGAGACAGCAAATGCATTCTAGACTCTCTCAGAGGCTGTTGCCAGAGGTTGAAAATCGATTGATCAGACGCAGAGGACGGACCAATCGTATGATGATTGTCATGGTATGTGGAAATCAGTCGTTACACTTTACAAGGTGTGCAGGCCGCTTGCAGGTAGGCAGCTGAGAAGAAAGCTGGGCTTTAAGGTTTTAGGCTTGAGCGAATAAAGCTTTGGTATGCCTGAACTTGAACTTTGGCTTAGGCTTAGGCTTAGGCTTAGGCTTAGGCTTTGGCTCAGGCCCATGCTGAGGCTTTGGCTTAGGCGAGGCATATGTACAGTTGTAAGCTTTGGCTTCTATGTATTATGTTGCTTTGTTTACTGTTTAGCAAAAATAGACCTACACGTTTTCTCATTTTTCCAGGTTTCCTCCTTCACTCTCACTTGGTTACCGCTCAACATCGTGAACATTAGTCGGGACCTGGGTCACGCGCATCTTTTGCCCGGCGACCTGTTCCAACTGCTCTTCGCCTGCATCCATCTGTGCGCCATGACCTCGGTGATCTGGAATCCGATTATCTACTCCTGGTTCAATCGGGCGTTTCGAAGCGAAGTTCTGGCTACCTTGCGCATGCGCCAAAGAACCAGCAGTCGGAGCACTGAGGACACGAATCTTAAGGCTACAGCTAACAGAAGGGCTAAGGATCGAGCACCCGCTATGAACAACGGCTTTTCTCTGGTCGCTACTGCGCAACCTTCACCCCCGAACCCGCACACTTTTGAAATGGTCGACTTGAAAGTGACAAAATCAGATGGGGCTGCAGCAGTTGGGAAGGAGGAAGCTGGCACTGAGGTTATAGAAGATGGAGAAGCTTGTGTGTAAATTTAACGCATGCGGCCAGCTTCGCTGGCCTTGCTGGCTTCTTCCTTTCAGGTACCGTGAAGTCTCCAGAAGTAGGAAAGTAAAGTACTCTATGGTACGTTATTTGTATTCCTACCCCACCCTTCTATCCCCCAGTACGAAAATTATTCCAAAAGGATGATGTAACACCACATTTCCTCATACCTTACCCTTCTCTCCACTGATATAAAATTATTCCAAAATGATGATGTTATGCCAATTGTCTTCATACCTAACCCTTCTATACACCTAAAGAAAGTATTTATCCACCATTATAAAATTATTCCAAAATGATGACGTCACACATATTTCTTCATACCTTGTTCCTTACACCCACCTTTCTTCATACCTAACCTTTCTATCCACTGATATAAAATTATGAAATGACGACATCACGCCACGTTTCTTCATACCTTCCCCTTCTATACACCAACATAAAATTATTCTGTAATTATGATGTCACACCACATATCTACCTTTATAATGTGTGTCGCTGCGGGAGCGGATGACATCATACTCTATTTCTTCATACCCTTTATGTCATTTGGTGAACCTTTTCTTCATACCCTAGGATGACGTCACATTTATTTCTTCATACCCTTTATGTCATTTGTGAACATTATGTCGTTCATGAACGTTTCTTCCTACCCTATGTCCCCTCATGTAATTCATGAACCTTTTCTGGTGGATGACGTCACACTCTATTTCATCATACCCTTTATGTCATTCGTGAACATTTTCTTCATGCTCTTATGTCATTCGTGAACTCTCATAGAGCGGATGACGTCACATTCTATTTCATCATACCCTTTATGTCATTCGTGAACTCTCCTGGAGCGGATGACGTCACATTCTATTTCAGCATACCCTTTATGTCATTCGTGAACATTTTCTTCATCCTCTTTATGTCATTCGTGAACTCTCCCACTTCTGTTAACTCAACCCCCTATGTCATTCGTGAACTCTCCTACCTACTTCTGTTAGCGCTCTTGTCGGACGAACAGACGAACGAACGGACAGCTCCTCTATTTATAAGTAGATCCTCTAATTTGAACTGATCGCATCGTACAAGTTGCAACCAAAAATGTGAAAGCAAGAGGCAAAAAGGATCGCATGCGGACCGCCACTTGTTGATCACGTCTTGCACGGTGCCACCATCGATTTACAGGATAATGTACGCACTGTGTATATTGTACCTATGTTACATAATTCTAAGGTATCTGGTGGATTCTCATTTGCCCCTGGTTTTTTTCGTGCTGTTGCAGAACCCGTTCTCGTGTGTATTACGTACATGTAGTAGGGTAAGGTATGTTCGCGTGTACGAACAGGTATGTATTTTCTTCTCCACGTACACTGTACGTACGTATGTTTATGTACTACGTATTTACAT
>JASAMW010004148.1:0-41134 GCA_030247985.1 Epsilonema sp. ZAB3_2 | reverse complement strand
GGTTGTAATCCTGTGCAAATAAAGCAAAATGCTTACCCATGACAGAAACACCGAGAGGTAAGCTGGAACGTATGCTTGCAGAATGTAAAAGCCATATCTTCGTTTGGAAGGTTAAAACTGGCGAGAAGTTCCTGCCACACCCGGAGGGTACAGCTGAAAAAGCTACTAGACGTGTGTAAGCCTAACAAACAACATAATGGCGACGGGCGGTCAGGACATGGCACAGTATGCATTGTTGTGCATGCCCAGTACATACGTACAGTACATTTAGATATTACAAATGGATACGTGAGCCTTCTTGGATCGCGAAGCATGGCGTGCCATGCACACTGGTCTCATTTGGGAGCAAGATGCCGATAACGTACAGCTCGCTGGTCCCGCGATACGTACAGGGATAATATAGATAAGACAGCTTTTCGGCCTACACGTAGTATTTTCAATTTTTACTCTTCGTATTTCCATAGTAGAGAAATTGACAAGAGTGTAGTCGGGCAGTATGATTTTCTTGAGGAGAAAAAGCGGCTCCCTCTGCATGCTCCACCACATTTGAACCTCGTCGAAATTGTGGTTGAAGCTTTCGTAGATTAGAAAGCAGCTCTGCTGGTCGATGGGAACTGTTTTCAAGTTTTTCTCGCACGGCCCTGTGAGCTTGTATACGGGAGTTGATCTCGACACGGTTCCGTTGGCATAGATGATTAGGAGGATGTTGGCTAAGGGCGAACGGTGGATAGTGGCGTTTTTGCTGTTGACGAAGCAGGCGGTGGCGAGGATTCCAAATTTCTTGCAAGATACTCTCACCGTTGAGTGAGAGATTGCGCTTGGACGGATTCATACTTTCGAAAGCCAGAGCTTCGTCCAACCATTGCTCCGTCACTTATATGTTCTAATCTCTGAATTCGGAATCGAGCTCGTAGATGGCGGAAACCTCCTGCACCCAGATGTCCACTTCGACGAAAACGTTTCCGCCACCGGGTACCAGTTGGATTGGGGTTGTAAGTGCCAGGGTTGAGGAGTCGCTCTACGATCACGGAATCGTTGGTGCAGTGAGCGTGAATGAGAGGCAAAAGCAGTAAGAGAAGCAGCAGCGACATGACAGAGCTGACGAACTTGACTGTCGAAAAAGAAGCAGCGCAGAGATGGAGGAAGCGCTATTGAGCGCCGTATACAACGGGAGCTGTCAAGGACGACAATGATTTTATAAATAATGGGGAGAGCGGGAGTGTTAGGCGGAACAGAGGATCCCTCTCTGCCATGAGACCGGCCAATTTCTGGCGTCTCCTTGTTTGCTTCCGCATGTCCCCAGGGACCCCATTGCTCCGAGAGAAGTTCTTCAGCCTTCCCAAATAGGCTACAGTCTCCCTGCTGGAATATAATCTTGCAAGTCCGCCTCCCACTTCTTCATCGTGTCTCTGCATCCTATCCACGTGCGTACATACATACAATACAATAAACATACTGTATAGTGAGTTTTGCATTGTTCCTCAAGTGGTCGTTAAGCCCCGGCCGACGATACGTAAGCACAGCAGGGAGTCACTGGGACGTTTCCGCCCCTGCCGCTTTCCTATTTCTCAAATCCTGCCGCCCCGTTCCTCTAAAACATCCTGCCTGTTTTTAACAGGGGCATATATTACGTACTGCTGTAGAAGCGCATAACAAAAACCCGACCACGGCACGAGCAATAGAGTATGAGCTCATGAAACGAGAAGTTTTGAAACCGACGCTAGGCTAACGAACGCACCAACGCTTGAACGGCTATGCTATGACATCGATTTTATATTGAGCGCTTTACCATAATAAAGCCCGTACATACGTAGTGCAATGGTCGGGTAATAAACCATGCGTACTGTACATAACATAGGTACTGTATGTGCCAGTACAGTCACCATGTTTAGATGTGGATATGACGCTATAATTATTTCAGGCGATCACTTCGATGTTGGTGTTAGAACAAAACCCGTCAACTAGGATATGCATTGATGTTGGCCGTCCATCTATAAATTTTTGTTCATGCGTTTATAATGCACAACTACTGTTTAAACAACACATACATACATACAGTACGTACTTACGTACGTAATAACTCTCTATCCAAGAAGGAGACTGCGACACCGTTCGACCGCCGAAAGGAGCTGACAAAAATATACGATGACGTCCCCAAACGTGTGATGTAAGCCTGATACGGACTGAGCGCTTTTGTTGCCATAGTTCACAGTGATGGTTCAACTCAGCAGCAGTGGTTGCAATAGCGAAGGCCTTGTCAGCAGCAGACATTGATTTTCCAGAAAGCTATTGATACGCACAAGCTGCTAGTATAATGAGGCGAGTCGTTACATAGAGTGCTGCTTGCTAGCTTTGGCTTCCCCTACCTTTACCTTACCCCCAGACCACTTTGCTTGCGTGTCCCTGCCTACCTTCCAGAGTTAACGTGTTACTACCTACTGTATTGTTGATCATGTCACAAGCAGCCGACCCGTTGCACACTAACAGCACATTATCAGTAGTGTTTCTGTTCTGCTCTTTGGCTTATCAAGATCTGCAGGAAAAGAATAAATCGGCCAGGCGCGCAGTATTTCACTTCGCAGGCGCTCGTAAATATTGAACTGGTGGACGGTTGTGTGTCATATAATGGCTTCGAGGAAATCTCGACCGCAGACGTCGTACGGGACGAGGAATAAAAATACAAAAGGACTGACTGTGGCAGCTCCATCGAAGTCGCCGGAGCGAATGCCCAGGAATAAGCAACGAGTAGAAGAGAAGGAATACGCCGCCGAGTACAAATTCAATCGGAAGAAAAGCGAAGAGAACATCCTGAACGTCCGAAAAGGATCCGGCGTGTCTCGACATCGCGGCGACGAAAATCTGACGGATGAGGACCTGACAAAGTCCATGCCGGACAGATTCATGCGATTAGATGTGCATGGCGGCGGAGGACAACGGTTCAAGCGATCAGGCAGCACTTCTCCTTTGAGGAAGAGCTTCGAAAGCGGACTGAACGCGTTGTCGGGTGATGCTTCACCCGTCCTGATCCGAAACAACACCATCAGCAGCAATCCGAAGAATGGACGACGGGGCAGTCGAGCAGAAATCACGAATGCCAAGCTGGCCATGATGAAGAAGAAGCTGTCGCCGCTTCCGGATCGACATCAGTTCCTTCCGGCTAGCTCCAACGAAGATCTCAGCAGAGATCTGAGTCCAGAACCGTTCACTCCTACTTGAGCGCAGGCAGGACACTCAGGATATGCGCTCCTGTACAGGAAAATCAACTCAAGTACAGTAAAGGCTCGTGACATAACGCACTGTACGGACAGTATTATGTATTATTGATGGCTGTCGTCTACCGTATTTACCGGTGCATAGCCCATGCAAAAAAATTGAGAGGTCCTGGGGCTGCATAGGGGAGGGGCGGTTATGCTATGCATGGGACATTTTTATTATACGATTTTTGAAAGATGCGCAGACGCATATTTTTTCGGCCAAAAGCAGGCGTTTTAGGGCATAATTGAGGTCAAAACAGGGTTATACAGGGTGTCCCACGTAAACCTACCTAATGATCCAGCCATATAACTTCCGTATTACAGGAGATATCAAGCTCATATTTTGTCCCCAGGAACCCAAGAATATGCCATTTGTTGAGGCAAAATTTGAGCCAGATAGGTCAACTAGGGATGAAATTACGAGCTTGCAAATTTGTGACCACGTTTTTCAACATTTTGAAATCAGTGGTGCCGCTATTGACCTTGACAGGTTCTTGAAGGCTGTTATGGGCGGTAAATCGCCTGTATTTTTGTATTCTTGGTGTTCTGGACCATGACGACGTTCAGCCATTATTGTTCCACCATATTTCCATGTTGGATGAGCTGCTTGACCATGCTCAGCAGAAGATTTTAGTCCCAAAACCACGCTCAGTGCGGAAAATGGGGGAAAACAGGGTCCAACATTTCTAAGCCTGTAATTTCATTCCTAATTGAGCTATCTGGCTCAAATTTTGCCACAACAAATGGCATATTCTTGGGTTTCTGGGGACAAAATTTCAGCTTGATATCTACTGTAATACAGAAGTTATAACCCATTACATTTTTGCCACTTTTTCACCGTACTTTCTGGGTACGGTGAACAAAATTTTTAGGTTAGGCATTTAAAAATTTACCGTACTATTTCAGTACTGTACCGGCGCGAGGCTTAATTCCGTACTTCGTTCAATTCCGTACTTTTACCTCATTAGTACGGTATTAAATTTTTGCTGACGCTGAGCATTGCAATTCCGTACTTTCTCACGGCTTTCATCTCCTTCACCTCCGTACTTTTCCCAATTTTTCCTCCGTACTCTCTCCTCTCACTACTGCTCCCGTCAACCTTTATTCATCGTTTTGCTATGACTTTTCACTCTCCACATCAAACTAATCGTGCAGTAGTGGCACTATCGCTTCTCATTCTGTCAGTTCAAGTTCTTCGTTGCTTTCCGCTGCCGTGTCAGATTCCCCAGTTGATTCACCCATTTGAGGCGGATTGGTGTGGAATAGTCCGAAGTGTTCCTTGCACAGTCCCTTTTTGCAGTTAGGACACCAAAGATGCGTTCTTCGTTGGCGCTTGTAGAGGATGTGCCAGAGATGGCATCTGTGTTGCTGATGCTCGTGGTATTCCGGCTGATGTTTTCGCTCCGGACTGCTGAATGGTTTATGGCTTGAATCCCCCCAAGCCACAAGCGAGCAATCCGCGGATGACAATCTGGATGGAGTCCTGAAGTGCAAAAGTCACAGAAGAGGAGGGAAAGGGGTGGTTTCCAAGAGACGTGGCCCTGTTGTTACCTGCACTCGGAATCTCTTGTGTGCCAGGAGGGCTCCAAAGACTGTTTGACAATCACATGGGTGTTCATGTGTGCACTGTTGAGGATGTATTGCGCCGCGACTGTGTACCACCGCATGTTTACTGTAGTGCGGTATTGGAAGTGCGAAGGTAGCGCGTAAGATGTCGGAGTGACGCTACCACACGTAATTCCGTACGTCAGACAGATCAGCAAAGTACGGTATTGAGCGAATAGAAACGTACATTTCTGAGATGTACGGAATTGACGCTGAATACCGCAGTTTTTTCGTTTCGATTTTTTGGTAGCCGGTGCGGAAAAAAGAGTACGGAATTGAAAAAAAATTAGGTTACCCCCCAAACGGTGGTGGTACTTATAGACACCACTGAATATAATGGGATAGCCTGATTGGGGTGGGACGCCCTCGTCAGAATACACACCCAACACAAAGCTATGCCTATACTTACATGAGTGGCTATGCAAAGGGGCTACTATCATCATATTTTTATTGCCAATTGGGCTATGCCAGGAAATACATAATTTCTATCATTTTTTATTGCTTTAATGGCCTCCCATAATTACCTATTTTTGTATTATCCCCCATAATATCCCCCATTATAACCCCCCATTACAAAACATAAATTTTCCCATTCCTTTATAACCCCCCATTACTGAAGTACCTACCTACCTATATTAATCTGTACAACTACTATACTACTATCTCACCATATATCCTATAACTTACTACATTCTTTACTAAATAACCCTTTTTACCCGATATCCCTAAAACACTTCCTTTTACCTAAAAACATCCTCTACACACCTCTAAAAACATAAATTTTTCCCATTATATCCCCCCCCCCCCCAGTGTATATCCCCCCCCCCCCCCCAGTGTATAACCCCCCATCAGACCTCTCGATTTTTGTATAGCCCAATGGGGCTATCCCAAAATACAGTATGTCATACAGTACATGCCAGGTACATACACACAAATATCCTGTACATCATACATGTACGCACGTTTCTGCACAGGTAGTCGGTATCACACAAACACAGACAAACACAAGCCGCATTCACATTGCACGCCGACCGCCGATTTGGCCGAGCGGAATTCGCGGTTGGGGAAAAGTTGCGGAATTCCCTGGGCAAAATTCAACGTCAGCATCCCAGGTGCATGAACCTGCATAGTGAGAAAATAAGTGATGTAGATATGCAAAGTAAGGAATTTTGCTTGCCAAGGGAAAAATGTAACGCAGATTACAAGCTGATACTTTATAGAGGGAGTACATTACGGCAGAACAGAATATGCTGCAGGCACAAAAGGTTACAAACGTCTAGGCGTTGAGCAAGCACTTTGCTGGATCGTCGGATGCTTGATAGATCTGTCTGACCTCGTCTAGCGGCTTGAGCAATGTAATAATCTTGTGTTCATCTTGCCGTTGGTACAGAACCTCACCTTCAAAGTGTACCAGTTTGTGCTTCCTGGCTCTCATCAGCATTCCCAATACCTGGCACAAGATGCAACCAAGGCACCGGCGTATTTCATTGATTGCAGTAATGCATCTGCAGTACTGACTGCTCAATTTGTTTGTAATACCTTGTCTGATATGCGGACGTATATGTCGAAGAGTTCGCCAAAACTGATGAAAGTTGTCCCACGCGGACCTTCGGAGCCATATTCGGTAATCACTTCGCATAGCTGAATAATTTCCCGACCAATGTGATGCCCTGAAGTCGCAAAACGTACTAGACTAGACTCGTGGTTGCAAACATGCGAAGACACGTACACCATCGACCGACTTGACTCGAAAGGCGCACTTGTTTGGTGCATACAGTATGTACAGAGTGTTCCAAAATCTCCCTGCAGCTTTCAACGCCTGTATCCCCATAATGGGCAAGTAAAATTTTGAGCAGCAGCATCCACTGGGCCTAGGAAGCTAAAATTTTGTACATACCGTATTTTTGGGTGTAATCCCCCCTAGTGTATAACCCCCATGTACTGTAAGGTACCTGACCTACCTATGTAGCTGGTCCTATGCTAGCTATAGCTACTCCTACACCATGCTGCTATGCCTGTAGGCTTAGCTGAGCATGTCTTATACTAGAATAACCCTGTGCGATTATGCCCTAAAACACATACTTTTGACCTCAAAAACATGCCTCTACACACCTCTCATGAACATAAATTTTGTCCAATGTATATCTCCACCCATTGTATATCCCCCCTAGTGTATAACCCCCATGGGACTTCTTAATTTTTGTATACCCCCATGGGGCTATACACCCAAAAATACGGTAATCAAGCCTACTAAATAAAAAAATCGCAGACACATTAGAGGAGAGGTGGAAACCTGGGAAGTTTATTTTGGAACTGTATAGATGCTCGCATTATATTATGCATGCACGCATCTGATTGCGACACATACGTGTGCAGTCGCGACAGACAATTTTTTTCGCGAGATTTATCGTGCACGCGCGACTTTGACTGTAGTAGAGTACGTACGTACAGTCAGGAACTTCCCGAAGCCGAAGCATACCGGCTGCGATTCCCCGCTTCTCGGTAAGGGATCCTTTCTTGGGCCTTCCATAGTCTGGGTCGTTTTTGTCAAACTTTGGCGGCTTCCAATTTGGACTGAAAACGTCTTCCTCTTCAGCATCCCTCGACTGTTGATCCCAATCTTTGAACTTGGACAGTGTTTCGCTGAGATTACTGTCTGCAATGTAATGTACAGTATTTACAGTACAGTATTACCAAGAAAGCTAACAAGAATGAAACACTTCACGCAAAAACACGGTCCAACCCTGCCGCATTTTGACTCGATTACGATAGTCGATGATACAATAGTCAATCATCGAACATTGATTCCAGAATAGTAGATGACTTACAATGAACGATCGTTGATTGTAATCATCGATGTTAGAGGCGAGGTTTGCTGTAGAGTGGCGTGCGCTGATTCGACTGTTGCGTAGGTATGATGCGGTAGGAAACACAGTAGCTATCAGGTGGAAAAGCCCAGGGGAAGGCATAAAAACCACCATACATATTTACTTCTCCGTTGAGCGCATCTGCAGCAAACTCGCATCAGAATAAAATACAAGACGATACAGAGAGCCGAGCAATACATACATGCAGCGACAAAAGAAAAAGGGCCAACTGACCCGAAAACAGGCACAAGACACGCAACAAAGTACAAGCAAGGCGCGTAAAATACTGAAATAGCATGTCGGTAAAGGCGCAATATACAAATCATAGCGTACGTATACATATAATACGTAAGTGAATGAATGTCACCGACAATACAATGAACGATCGTTGATTGTAATCATCGATTTATTACAATCAACGCAAAGTTGTCATAAAAGCAATCAATCCCTCTTAATCTCTATTCCAATCAAGGTTTTGTCTATTGCAGAAATCTCTTTCACTAAAACTATTTTTTGTACAGGGTGTCCCATTTGGATATATCATGTCGTTTGGGGTTATAACTTGGGAACCAATAGAGTTAAGACGCTGAAATTTTTTTGCAGACACCCAAGAATATGCATAACCATGTGTAAAAATTTCGTCCCAAAACTCCAATCTGAACGTAAGACATTGGTACCCCAAGTTTCGACCACGAAAATCACAATTTTTTGAATCGCAAGCCTGGTGTGCAGACGAATTCTTGTGGGATTTTCATCACAACAATGGTGAATTATGTTGAAACTGTTGAAGATGGCAACATGAGATTCCAGAGGAGACAACAATGCAAAGGGCTACTCCTTTCTTCATTCATTGCTAGCCATATGCGCATATCGGTTCACTTCACACCTCACCTCAGACAAAACCAAAAGCCACCAATAGCCTAGCCTCTATGCTCACCTCTATCTGACTCCTCGACTTTTCCTTTATTTTCTCCAGAAATAAGCTATAATTCTAGTAAACTGAAGGCTTCCCCAGAACTGGAAAATAATATTGATGTTTTTTATTAGCGCTTTGATGAAAATCCCACAAGAATTTCGTCTGAACACCAGGCTTGCGATTCAACAACTTGTGATTTTCGTGGTTCGACACTTGGGCTACCAATATCTTTATGTTCAGATTGGAGTTTTGGGACGAAATTTTTAAACATAGTTATGCATATTCTTGGGTATCTGCAAATAAAATTTCAGCGTCTTAACTCTATTGGTTCCCAAGTTATAACCCCAAACGACATGATATATCCAAATGGGACACCCTGTACTTTCGTGCATTAGAATCAATGTTCCTTTTTTACAATAGCTTTTAGTGCAAAAGAATACACTTTCATGCATTAGAATACAGGTTCCATGAAATAAATAAAGCATGCATTGTAATGCACTTTTGATGATTACAATAGTGAACGTTGATTAGAATAGAGGGATTGATAGTAATGCACTTTCGTTGATTGTAATTGTCACGCGTGACATTCACTCAATTACGTATTATATGTATACGTACGCATATAAATTTGCATATCTTGCGCCTTTACCGACTTATGCTAATTTTCAGTATCTTTACGGCGCACTTGCTTGTACTTTGTTGCGTGTCTTGTGACCTGTTTTCGTTCGGGTCAGTCGTCAGTCGAGCCCTTTTCTTTTGTCGCGACATGTACGTATTGCTCGGCTCTGTGTAACGGCTCTGTATTTTTATTCTGATGCGAGTTTGCTGCAGATTGCGCTCAACGGAGAAGTAAAGAGTATGTACGGTGGTTTTTATGCCTTCGGGCTTTTCCACCGATAGCTACTGTGTTTCCTACCGCATCATACCTACGCAACAGTCGAATCAGCGCACGCCACTCTACAGCAAATCCTCGCCTCAGTAATCATCGATGATTACAATCAACGATCGTTCATTGTAATCATCGACTATTCTAATCAATGTTCGATGATTGACTATTGTAATCATCGACTATCGTAATCGAGTCAAAATGCGGCAGGGTTGGACCGTGTTTTTGCGTGAAGTGTTTCATTCTTGTTAGCTTTCTTGGTAATACTGTACTGTAAATACTGTACATTACATTGCAGACAGTAATCTCAGCGAAACACTGTCCAAGTTCAAAGATTGGGATCAACAGTCGAGGGATGCTGAAGAGGAAGACGAGTCCAAATTGGAAGCCGCCAAAGTTTGACAAAAACGACCAGACTATGGAAGGCCAAGAAGGATCCCTTACCGAGAAGCGGGGAATCGCAGCCGGTATGCTTCGGCTTCGGGAAGTTCCTGACTGTACGTACGTACTCTACTACAGTCAAAGTCGCGCGTGCACGATAAATCTCGCGAAAAAAATTGTCTGTCGCGACTGCACACGTATGTGTCGCAATCAGATGCGTGCATGCATAATATAATGCGAGCATCTATACAGTTCCAAAATAAACTTCCCAGGTTTCCACCTCTCCTCTAATGTGTCTGCGATTTTTTTATTTAGTAGGCTTGATTACCGTATTTTTGGGTGTATAGCCCCATGGGGGTATACAAAAATTAAGAAGTCCAATGGGGGTTATACACTAGGGGGGATATACAATGGGTGGAGATATACATTGGACAAAATTTATGTTCATGAGAGGTGTGTAGAGGCATGTTTTTGAGGTCAAAAGTATGTGTTTTAGGGCATAATCGCACAGGGTTATTCTAGTATAAGACATGCTCAGCTAAGCCTACAGGCATAGCAGCATGGTGTAGGAGTAGCTATAGCTAGCATAGGACCAGCTACATAGGTAGGTCAGGTACCTTACAGTACATGGGGGTTATACACTAGGGGGGATTACACCCAAAAATACGGTATGTACAAAATTTTAGCTTCCTAGGCCCAGTGGATGCTGCTGCTCAAAATTTTACTTGCCCATTATGGGGATACAGGCGTTGAAAGCTGCAGGGAGATTTTGGAACACTCTGTACATACTGTATGCACCAAACAAGTGCGCCTTTCGAGTCAAGTCGGTCGATGGTGTACGTGTCTTCGCATGTTTGCAACCACGAGTCTAGTCTAGTACGTTTTGCGACTTCAGGGCATCACATTGGTCGGGAAATTATTCAGCTATGCGAAGTGATACCGAATATGGCTCCGAAGGTCCGCGTGGGACAACTTTCATCAGTTTTGGCGAACTCTTCGACATATACGTCCGCATATCAGACAAGGTATTACAAACAAATTGAGCAGTCAGTACTGCAGATGCATTACTGCAATCAATGAAATACGCCGGTGCCTTGGTTGCATCTTGTGCCAGGTATTGGGAATGCTGATGAGAGCCAGGAAGCACAAACTGGTACACTTTGAAGGTGAGGTTCTGTACCAACGGCAAGATGAACACAAGATTATTACATTGCTCAAGCCGCTAGACGAGGTCAGACAGATCTATCAAGCATCCGACGATCCAGCAAAGTGCTTGCTCAACGCCTAGACGTTTGTAACCTTTTGTGCCTGCAGCATATTCTGTTCTGCCGTAATGTACTCCCTCTATAAAGTATCAGCTTGTAATCTGCGTTACATTTTTCCCTTGGCAAGCAAAATTCCTGACTTTGCATATCTACATCACCTGATTTTTTTACTATGCAAGGTTCATGCACACTGGACGCCGACGTCGAATTTTGCCCCAGGGAATTCCGCAACTTTTCCGCAACCGCGAATTCCGCTCGGCCAAATCGGCGGTCGGCGTCCAATGTGAATGCCGCTTGTGTCTGGTCTGTGTCTGTGTGTGATACCGACTGACCTGTGCAGAAACGTGCGTACATGTATGATGTACAGGATATTTGTGTGTAATGTACCTGGGTATGTACCGTACGCGTACATACCGTATTTTTGGGTGTATAGCCCCATGGGGCTATACAAAAATCGAGAGGTCTGATGGGGGGTTATACACTGGGGGGGGGGGGGGGGATATACACTGGGGGGGGGGGGGGGGGATATACATGGGACAAAATTTATGTTTTTGAGAGGTGTGTAGAGGCATGTTTTTGAGGTCAAAAGGAAGTGTTTTAGGGCATAATCGCGGTCAAAACAGGGTTATTCTAGTACAAGACATGCTCAGCTAAGCTTATAGGCATAGTAGCTTGGTGTAGAAGTAGCTATAGCTAGCTTATGACCAGCTTACATAGGTAGGCTAGGTACCTTCCAGTACATGGGGGGTTATACACCAGGGGGGATATACATTGGGCAAAATTTATGTTTTGTCAATGGGGGGTTATACACTGGGGGGGGGGATATACTCAGGGGGGATATACACCCAAAAATACGGTACATTATGGCAAGGCGACTCTAAAGCCAACTTACACAAAATGCATAGCAGATTACCGTATTTCCCGGTGCATAGCCCCACATTGGCACATAAAAAATATCCGATGCATAAGTAGCCCCCTTTGCATAGCCACTCCCATCGTTCAAGCTAAGATGCCTATAGCCTGCTTGTGCTTGGGTGTGTATTCCTACTACAGGGTGTCCCACGTAAACCTACCTAACGATCCAGCCTTATCCCATTACACTTCAGCTGGTGTCTATAAGTACCACCACCGTTTGGGGGGGTAACCTAATTTTTTTCAATTCCGTACTTTTTTTCCGCACCGGCTACCAAAAAATCGAAACGAAAAAACTGCGGTATTCAGCGTCAATTCCGTACATCTCAGAAATGTACGTTTCTATTCGCTCAATACCGTACTTTGCTGATCTGTCTGACGTACGGAATTACGTGTGGTAGCGTCACTCCGTACATCTTACGCGCTACCTTCGCACTTCCAATACCGCACTACAGTAAACATGCGGTGGTACACAGTCGCGGCGCAATACATCCTCAACAGTGCACACATGAACACCCATGTGATTGTCAAACAGTCTTTGGAGCCCTCCTGGCACACCAAGAGATTCCGAGTGCAGGTAACAACAGGGCCACGTCTCTTGGAAACTACCCCTTTCCCTCCTCTTCTGTGACTTTTGCACTTCAGGACTCCATCCAGATTGTCATCCGCGGATTGCTCGCTTGTGGCTTGGGGGGATTCAAGCCCGATAAACCATTCAGCAGTCCGGAGCGAAAACATCAGCCGGAATACCACGAGCATCAGCAACACAGATGCCATCTCTGGCACATCCTCTACAAGCGCCAACGAAGAACGCATCTTTGGTGTCCTAACTGCAAAAAGGGACTGTGCAAGGAACACTTCGGACTATTCCACACCAATCCGCCTCAAATGGGTGAATCAACTGGGGAATCTGACACGGCAGCGGAAAGCAACGAAGAACTTGAACTGACAGAATGAGAAGCGATAGTGCCACTACTGCACGATTAGTTTGATGTGGAGAGTGAAAAGTCATAGCAAAACGATGAATAAAGGTTGACGGGAGCAGTAGTGAGAGGAGAGAGTACGGAGGAAAAATTGGGAAAAGTACGGAGGTGAAGGAGATGAAAGCCGTGAGAAAGTACGGAATTGCAATGCTCAGCGTCAGCAAAAATTTAATACCGTACTAATGAGGTAAAAGTACGGAATTGAACGAAGTACGGAATTAAGCCTCGCGCCGGTACAGTACTGAAATAGTACGGTAAATTTTTAAATGCCTAACCTAAAAATTTTGTTCACCGTACCCAGAAAGTACGGTGAAAAAGTGGCAAAAATGTAATGGGTTATAACTTCTGTATTACAGTAGATATCAAGCTGAAATTTTGTCCCCAGAAACCCAAGAATATGCCATTTGTTGTGGCAAAATTTGAGCCAGATAGCTCAATTAGGAATGAAATTACAGGCTTAGAAATGTTGGACCCTGTTTTCCCCCATTTTCCGCACTGAGCGTGGTTTTGGGACTAAAATCTTCTGCTGAGCATGGTCAAGCAGCTCATCCAACATGGAAATATGGTGGAACAATAATGGCTGAACGTCGTCATGGTCCAGAACACCAAGAATACAAAAATACAGGCGATTTACCGCCCATAACAGCCTTCAAGAACCTGTCAAGGTCAATAGCGGCACCACTGATTTCAAAATGTTGAAAAACGTGGTCACAAATTTGCAAGCTCGTAATTTCATCCCTAGTTGACCTATCTGGCTCAAATTTTGCCTCAACAAATGGCATATTCTTGGGTTCCTGGGGACAAAATATGAGCTTGATATCTCCTGTAATACGGAAGTTATATGGCTGGATCATTAGGTAGGTTTACGTGGGACACCCTGTATAACCCTGTTTTGACCTCAATTATGCCCTAAAACGCCTGCTTTTGGCCGAAAAAATATGCGTCTGCGCATCTTTCAAAAATCGTATAATAAAAATGTCCCATGCATAGCATAACCGCCCCTCCCCTATGCAGCCCCAGGACCTCTCAATTTTTTTGCATGGGCTATGCACCGGTAAATACGGTAGACGACAGCCATCAATAATACATAATACTGTCCGTACAGTGCGTTATGTCACGAGCCTTTACTGTACTTGAGTTGATTTTCCTGTACAGGAGCGCATATCCTGAGTGTCCTGCCTGCGCTCAAGTAGGAGTGAACGGTTCTGGACTCAGATCTCTGCTGAGATCTTCGTTGGAGCTAGCCGGAAGGAACTGATGTCGATCCGGAAGCGGCGACAGCTTCTTCTTCATCATGGCCAGCTTGGCATTCGTGATTTCTGCTCGACTGCCCCGTCGTCCATTCTTCGGATTGCTGCTGATGGTGTTGTTTCGGATCAGGACGGGTGAAGCATCACCCGACAACGCGTTCAGTCCGCTTTCGAAGCTCTTCCTCAAAGGAGAAGTGCTGCCTGATCGCTTGAACCGTTGTCCTCCGCCGCCATGCACATCTAATCGCATGAATCTGTCCGGCATGGACTTTGTCAGGTCCTCATCCGTCAGATTTTCGTCGCCGCGATGTCGAGACACGCCGGATCCTTTTCGGACGTTCAGGATGTTCTCTTCGCTTTTCTTCCGATTGAATTTGTACTCGGCGGCGTATTCCTTCTCTTCTACTCGTTGCTTATTCCTGGGCATTCGCTCCGGCGACTTCGATGGAGCTGCCACAGTCAGTCCTTTTGTATTTTTATTCCTCGTCCCGTACGACGTCTGCGGTCGAGATTTCCTCGAAGCCATTATATGACACACAACCGTCCACCAGTTCAATATTTACGAGCGCCTGCGAAGTGAAATACTGCGCGCCTGGCCGATTTATTCTTTTCCTGCAGATCTTGATAAGCCAAAGAGCAGAACAGAAACACTACTGATAATGTGCTGTTAGTGTGCAACGGGTCGGCTGCTTGTGACATGATCAACAATACAGTAGGTAGTAACACGTTAACTCTGGAAGGTAGGCAGGGACACGCAAGCAAAGTGGTCTGGGGGTAAGGTAAAGGTAGGGGAAGCCAAAGCTAGCAAGCAGCACTCTATGTAACGACTCGCCTCATTATACTAGCAGCTTGTGCGTATCAATAGCTTTCTGGAAAATCAATGTCTGCTGCTGACAAGGCCTTCGCTATTGCAACCACTGCTGCTGAGTTGAACCATCACTGTGAACTATGGCAACAAAAGCGCTCAGTCCGTATCAGGCTTACATCACACGTTTGGGGACGTCATCGTATATTTTTGTCAGCTCCTTTCGGCGGTCGAACGGTGTCGCAGTCTCCTTCTTGGATAGAGAGTTATTACGTACGTAAGTACGTACTGTATGTATGTATGTGTTGTTTAAACAGTAGTTGTGCACTATAAACGCATGAACAAAAATTTATAGATGGACGGCCAACATCAATGCATATCCTAGTTGACGGGTTTTGTTCTAACACCAACATCGAAGTGATCGCCTGAAATAATTATAGCGTCATATCCACATCTAAACATGGTGACTGTACTGGCACATACAGTACCTATGTTATGTACAGTACGCATGGTTTATTACCCGACCATTGCACTACGTATGTACGGGCTTGATTAGGGTAAAGCGCTCAATATAAAATCGATGTCATAGCATAGCCGTTCAAGCGTTGGTGCGTTCGTTAGCCTAGCGTCGGTTTCAAAACTTCTCGTTTCATGAGCTCATACTCTATTGCTCGTGCCGTGGTCGGGTTTTTGTTATGCGCTTCTACAGCAGTACGTAATATATGCCCCTGTTGGGAACGGGCAGGATGTTTTAGAGGAACGGGGCGGCAGGATTTGAGGAATAGGAAAGCGGCAGGGGCGGAAACGTCCCGCTGAGTCCCTGCTATGCTTACGTATCGTCGGCCGGGGCTTAACGACCACTTGAGGAACCATGCCGACTCGCTATACAGTATGTTTATTGTATTGTATGTATGTACGCACGTGGATAGGATGCAGAGACACGATGAAGAAGTCAGAGGCGGACTTGCAAGATTATATTCCAGCAGGGAGACTGTAGCCTATTTGGGAAGGCTGAAGAACTTCTCTAGGAGCAATGGGGTCCCTGGGGACATGCGGAAGCAAACAAGGAGACGCCAGAAATTGGCCGGTCTCATCACGAGAGGAATCCTATTTTCCGCCTAACACTCCCGCTCTCCCCATTATTTATAAAATCATTGTCGTCCTTGACAGCTCCCGTTGTATACGGCGCTCAATAGCGCTTCCTCCATCTCTGCGCTGCTTCTTTTTCGACAGTCAAGTTCGTCAGCTCTGTCATGTCGCTGCTGCTTCTCTTACTGCTTTTGCCTCTCATTCACGCTCACTGCACCAACGATTCCGTGATCGTAGAGCGACTCCTCAACCCTGGCACTTACAATAAGAATAAGTTACCCGGTGGCGGAAACGTTTTCGTCGAAGTGGACATCTGGGTGCAGGAGGTTTCCGCCATCTACGAGCTCAATTCCGAATTCGAGTTGGACATATACGTGACAGAGCAATGGTTGGACGAAGCTCTGGCTTTCGAAAGTATGAATCCGTGCAAGCGCAATCTCTCACTCAACGGTGAGAGTATCTTGCAAGAAATTTGGAATCCTCGCGCCTGCTTCGTCAACAGCAAAAACGCCACTATCCACCGTTCGCCCTTCACCAACATATTCCTGATGATCTATGCCAACGGAACCGTGTGGGTCAACTACCGTATCAAGCTCACAGGGCCGTGCGAGAAAGACTTGAAAACATTTCCCATCGACCAGCAGAGCTGCTTTCTAATCTACGAAAGCTTCAACCACAATTTCGACGAGGTTCAAATGTGGTGGAGCATGCAGAGGGAGCCGCTACTTCTCCTCAAGAAAATCATACTGCCCGACTACACTCTTGTCAATTTCTCTACTATGGAAATACGAAGAGTAAAAATTGAAAAGTGTGCGTGCGGCCAAAAAGCTGTCTTATCTATATTATCCCTGTACGTATCTAAAGACCAGCGAGCTGTACGTTATCGGCATCTTGCTCCCAAATGAGCCAGTGTGCATGGCACGCCATGCTTCGCCATCCAAGAAGGCTCACGTATCCATTTGTAATATCTAAATGTACTGTACGTATGTACTGGGCATGTGCACAACAATGCATACATGCCATGTCCTGACCGCCCGTCGCCATTATGTTGTTTGTTAGGCTTACACACGTCTAGTAGCTTTTTCAGCTGTACCCTCCGGGGGTGGGCAGGAACTTCTCGCCAAGTTTACCTTCAAACGAAGATATGGCTTTTACATTCTGCAAGCATACGTTCCAGCTTACCTCTCGGTGTTTCTGTCATGGGTAAGCATTTTGCTTTATTTGCACAGGATTACAACCTTTTGGCAGTGCGAGTGTGCATGGTCTGTTCTGTTGCAGGTGTCCTTCTTTCTTGGTGCGAAAAACATGGCGTCAAGAACAACGGTAGCTGTCAATTCACTGCTCGCGCTTACTTTTCAAGTATGTATGTATGTATAGCTGATACAAGTAGCTATCCTTTTGTAAGTAGCCTATATTTGGTGTTCTTGGATTTTATATTGCAAAAGTTATTGTTTGTTAGTTTGGCTCCGTTGTCAACAACTTACCAAAGACGAGCGATGTCAAAGCCATTGACGTCTGGATTTTAGCTTGCATGGCCTTTATTTTTGGTTCGTTGTTGGAATTAGGTAAGCAATGGATGGGTTAGGCTTCAAGCTGGTCCGGTCTCTCACGTACGTTGTTTATTTACTCACTGTACATACATACCGTTGTAGGTTGTGACTTATTTTCAGCCCTTGTGGGTTTTATGACAAGAAATTCTCTTTCCGCAAACGTCAAGTAATGAAAAGCTTTGGTGAAAGCAATTAGTATTAGTACAGTAAAATACATCTTAATTGCACCATACGTACATTATATACTGTATGTAGCAATTACAGTTACAATGACACATCAAAATGTGCTTGACAATTATAATGCTTTCATATAGATGTGAGTGTTCATGGCTCTGCTGGCAATGCCCAACATGGACTGCAAACAAAATCGATGAATGTGCCCTGATTGTCTTTCCTCTCGGATTTGTGATATTCAATATTTATTACTGGTTTATTTACTTGGGTTAGAGTGAATAAATTTGCTGATGCTGAATTTACGCTACTATAGTACTATTGACGATTAATTCATTTGCGGGGAGCGGATGATGGATGAACTGTAAAATGTAAAAATGGAAAGTTATTGTGATCTCCGCCTTGCTTGACGAAAAAGATATTATTTTAGTCGGAAAATAGCATTTGAAGAAAAAAGCAAGCAGAAAAGCCAAATTTCCACAGAAGTAATGTCGGTAAACATTGCGTTGTATTGTACAAAAACACACGTACACATCGACAGGGCTGTTGTGCACGCGGAAGTTCTTTGATACTACAGGGTGTCTCACGTAGACCTATCTAAAGATCCAGCCTTATAACTTCCGTATTACAGTAGATATAAAGCTGAAATTTTGTCCCTAGAAACCCAAAAGTACCATATACTTTGTGATAAAATTTGAGCCAGATCGGTCAAATAGGGATAAAATTACGAGCTTGCAAATTTGCAACCGCGTTTTTCAATATGTTGAAATCAGTGGTGTCATTATTGACCTCGACAGCTCCTTGAAGGCTGTTATGGGCGGTAAATTTGCATTTTTGAATCTGTTGTCGTTGTGTTCTGGACTGTGATGACAGTCATTTTTGTTCCGCAAAATTTCCATGTTGGAATGTTGGATGAGCTGCTTGACCATGCTGAGCAGAAGATTTTAATCTCAAAACCATGCTCAGTGCGGAAAATGACAAAAAGGGTTCAACATTTCCAAGCCTGTAATTGCGTTCGCTGTGGGCCTAACTGATGTCAAATTTTGCCACATAGTACGATATATTTTTGGGTTTCTGGGGACAAAATTTCAGCTTGGTTGATGTACGGAAGCTATAAGGCTGGATCATTAGGGAGGTCTACGTGAGACACCCTGTACGTATGACTGAAAATTGGCTCATCGCGCAAAATTATGATTATAGCTTATTTAAGATAGAAAATGATGCCATAATGTATGAAGGTCCCTTTCGTGAAAGCGCAGGTGTCTGTCACCTATGAACCGTTTTGTAGGATGCAGCAATATATAAGTGTGGTGGGTATGGTGAAATAAATATTATGCACGAACTAAACAATATAATATGTGGTTGAGGAAAAACCGGCTAACATTAGGCAAATCTCGCTGGATCATTTGAAACGCCGAGAACAGCACGTTGGTTTAAAAAATTCCTGTGTACAGTAGAGCGATCGTAAAGGAAAAGCGGGAAGAGGAAGCAACTTTACACTCGTATATTGCGTTTATCGTAATCAGTGATAAATTAGCGGAATTAACTGCTTGTTGGCGGCCTGGATGTCACCGGCGGCGGAGGGCAGTGGGGGCGGCGACATCCCAGCCGCGTCCTGCTATTACGTCTACTTTGTGCGACGACGCGTGTCGGGCGGGATTTGGGTGCTTGTTTGTTGGGAACATGATGCGCAAATTAATGTTGAATGCTCTGTCAGTAATTGCGCCGAAGGAGTCTCGTGTTTGTTTTAGGAGAAAGATAGAGCGACGTTTCGTTTCGTTTCTCTCCTGTGCCGCAGATATTATTGAGTAGCTGCTGTTAGCTGCCTCTTCAAGCTACTGCGTTCACTTTCATTTCAACAGATCTCTCAGTTCTCCCTCTGCTCCCCGCTTCTGCTTCTGCTTCGGCTGTATATTCTTGCCGCAGAAGCTTGCTCCTCATACATACATACATACACATACATTCTTAGTACATATGTACACACGTAGATAGCTCTACATCGCATACAGTACAGTATGTATGTACGGAGGCTTAGTTAAGAGGGAGGCAGCAGTAGCGGAGCGGAGCGCCCCGTCGCGCGCGCTCTCTCCCCTTTTCTCTGCGCAGCTCTTCGCAGCCGCTACTAGCTTCATCCAGCGCCATCAGCAGTACGTGTTCAGCATTTCTTCACTACACTGCGTGTTCAGCGCGTGTCTCTGCGCTAGCGCGAAAGAGGGGAAGAAGCAGAAGAAGCAGCTTACGACTGACTACTAGCGTGGAGAGAGAGACTGCGGATCAGCTTATGCGCAACTTACGGCATTTCCGGCCGCCACCAGCAGCGTCGCTCCATGACGTCGTCCTCCAGATCTGCTTGTGATGAATGGTGGCAGGTTTGATTTCGACGACGGAGGCACCTACTGCGGCGGCTGGGAGGAGGGCAAGGCGCACGGACACGGCGTCTGCACGGGGCCCAAAGGCCAGGGCGAGTACTCCGGCGCATGGCACTACGGCTTCGAAGTGTCCGGCGTCTACACTTGGCCCAGTGGAAACACCTACGACGGCCAGTGGCAGAACGGAAAGCGACACGGACTCGGCGTGGAGAAGCGCGGACGTTGGCGTTACGCCGGCGAGTGGACTCAGGGATACAAAGGACGCTACGGCTTGCGACAAAGCGCCAACTCGCGAGCCAAGTACGAAGGCACCTGGTCCAGTGGACTGCAGGACGGATACGGCACGGAAACCTATGCAGACGGAGGTATTCTACTTATTATCACATTCTGCTGGTTCTGTCATTCACTGCCTTGCGACCCCCTTCTGCTTGCCACCTACCCAATTCACTGCGTCCTGCGGCTTTTACTTGTTGCTTCCATCGTCTCAGCTCTTCTCTGCTCCGTCCCTTGGTTACAGTAACTAATACGTACATGTACAGTTTGCAATTTCCTAAACCCGACATGCGCTGCGGTTCGGTAACTTGATTGTTGATACACAAACTTTTGTCCCAAGGTTTGTACGCTTGTCTGATTTTCGCAGAGAAAATTAGATTTGCGGGTGTTCTGCGTCGGTAAAAATTATCTGCAAGTAAACTGGGCAAAAATAGGCCTTCTAGGGGCGGAGACAGCTTTTACGACTTCGCTTTTTCCGACGGACTTGAAAATTGGAAGAAGCTGTCCCTGGTCCCTTGCCTTTTGAACGAGCAGGAAATGAGCGTTAAGCAGGAATTACATGGGCAATTGTTTGCAAATTAAAAATTTTTGGATCAGGTTTGAGGGAAGGGAAGAACCCGCATAAATTTGGCGGTGGGTGCAGGAAAATAATGGAAGCAGGACGATGCAGTTTGGGAGAAGAGAGGGGAATCTGAGTTAGTTTGTGAGGAATTGACAACTGGCTCCGAAGCCAATTTACGTCGCAAAGAAGCTTGGCGAGGAGGAGAAGCAGCGAGAGAGGGAGGATGTGAGAAAACGCTCCCTCACTCTAAAACTCTCTCCTGTTTGTCGCATACGTACATATACACACTCCGGCCGCTATGCTTCTTCTTCTTCTTTTTCTTCTTCTTGTTGCACTGCCTGCTGCCAGCCTCCCTCTCACATCAGCAGCCAACCCGGCCGCTACTCCTTGCTTTATGTACAGCCCAGCTAGCATATGCACCAAATAATAAAAAAGTACCATAGTATAGAAGCAAGCAGAACCAGCTTATGCATATACAGTACACATACGTATGTACATAATGTACGTAGTACGTACGTACATATTTACTGTACGTCGGTGCATACGCACTAATTGTACGCGCTTGTGCTTACAGGAACCTATCAGGGACAGTGGCTGCGGGGAATGCGACATGGTTACGGCATCAGGAAAAGCGCGCCATACGGAGTCGCAGCGAAATACCGATCGCGGTCACATGCTCACGCATCCCTTACCTCACTCAGATCTGAGCAGGATAACGAGCAGCCCGGACCGGCGCAGCCGCAAACCTCTGAAAAAGACAATCCAAAAAGTACTGTACACGTAGGCTGAATTATGAAGAATACTGCACATAAAGATGAAGATGCGTGTATATTGCAGAGGGTGGGGGCGACGACAGCCGTGGTGGTTTCGTGCTGCGAGCTCGGAGTGAGCCGCCCACAAGGCGGCGATCTCTGTCCGAGAGATCTATCGCCGTCAAAAGGACCATACTGCAGGGATTGCGGATCAAAAAGCAGAAGTCCACTGGTGATATACAGATGAGGGTCACAACCGGTACAGGTGAGACGCCGAGTAAGCGCTTCGCCTGCCGTTTCTTGCTTGTCTTCTTCTGCCTCACGCTCTCTATCCGCTTCTGGCTTGCTCTCTGTCTCTTCCTGCTCCCTCTGTGCCCCTTATGCGGCCTGCGCATTGCTTGCAGGGAGTATTCGGAGTTCCGGGAGCACGGCGAGTTGCACGAGCGACGAGTCCGCGTACACTGGCTACAGCGGAGGCCATCATCATTCCACGGCGGCGGGCGCAGAGGAGTTTGTCGACCCTTCCGCCACCGAGTCCTACATGGGCGAGTGGAAGAACGACAAACGCAGTGGGTTCGGCATCAGCGAACGCTCCGACGGTCTCAAGTACGAAGGCGAGTGGTTCAACAACAAGAAGTTCGGCTACGGTGTCACTACACTGAAGAATGGAGTGAAGGAGGAGGGGAAGTACAAGAACAATATCCTGGTCACCTCCCAGCGTAAGCGACATCTCCTATTCGTCCGTTCCTCCAAGCTGAGAGAACGCATCGATGAGGCCGTCGCTACCGCCAACCGATCTGCTCAATTAGCACTGCAGAAAGCTGACATTGCCATATCAAGGTAGGTACTGCTACCCACCTTCTAACCGATCGATTTGCGTTCGTGATTATTCGATACAGTGCATGATGTGTGTATGCCTTTTATAGGACGGCGACTGCGAGGGACCGCGCGGAGCAGGCAGAGCTCATGACTCGCCAAGCTCGCGAGGACTCCGACGTTGCCAGAATTCACGCCAAACAATTTGATCCAAATTTTCATCAGCCAGGTACTGTATGTACACGTGTAGCTTCATATCCAACTTGTGTACCTACTTTACGTACTTTACTACTATGTACATAAGTAGGTACATACTACTATACTGTAACATGCATACATATTATTCGTGCACTGCCGCGAGTCTTGCATATTAATGTACATCATGGCGTACCCTCTTTGAGGCGCCATTTTTTTTGCATGTATCGAACCAGTATCGAACCCTGACCCTGATACTTGTATTGACGTCACTGTAAAGCTATTTATGTAGATGCACTTTTCTTATGTTTTCAAGGGAGATGTGCCCTCTTTGGCTTTCAGAACACAGGTGTATTCATCTTTTCTTTCTGTACTGGGGTAAAGTAAAAATAACGACACTCGTTCCGACCAATCCTGACTTGCTCAGCTCAGTTTAAATACCGTATTTCGTGACATGTGCCTTGTTGCTTTTAGGGACGAAACTGTTACGTGAACAACAGCGGCTGGAGGGGAATCACATGGAGTTCGGGCCGCCGTCAGTCCGACCATCTGTGTCTTCCACCACTGGCAATCCTCATCGAGCCGGCTCTCTCTTTAATCCACCAAAAAGCCAATACGTGACTACAACTGCTGCACTGACCACCACCAGTGTGGGATTGGCGCCAATGGACGAAGGACGCACTCCGCCAATGGAAACGCCGCCCAGCGATCGCACCCAAATGACACTGACGCCGCCGGCGCAAACTCCGCTGCACAATCCTCCGTTAACACAGCAGCATCCGGCAGCCAGAAGTTCTATTCCAAATCAGGTGCCGCATCCAGCGCCTTCATATCGACCTGCGCCGCCGGATCAACTTAATCTGCCGCCACCCGCAGCTTTAACTGGAGGCGCAGGACTATCAGTTGCCACTGCGACAGCCGAAGGCAGCCAGAACAGCTCTCGTGTCTCGCTTAATCTAATTAACGATCACTTCGACCAGTACACCATGGCCGCCAATCCGAATGCGGCTAAACTGTACCAGGAAAATCGGCGTCGACTGGAGCAGACGACGACGAATCCGCTGGAAGCAGGCGACCAAATCGGAGGCTGGGGAAGCCGCGGTGGCGGCCTGGGCGTCCATCGACGCACCACCCTCGCCTCCTCCCGCGACTGGAAAGGACTGCCCGGCGCCTTCGAGGACACCAACGCCCCTCTAGGATTGGACAATCCTAGCAGTGTCCAGCGTCGCCTGGCCACTGGACTGTCGGAGGAGGAGAAGGGAAGTCTGCCGGACGTGTCGCATCTCAGCCAAAATCCCCTCCGACTCACCAGGGACGTGGCAGCTCGCATCAGCTCGCAACAGCGCCAGGAGAGACATCGCATGCGAGAAGAGGAGGAAATGCTACGCTCCAATCCCCTCAGATACCTCTTTCACCCGGCGATAAGGGTACGTACACGTGCGTTGCGTATGTACGTACGTAGTCGGTCCACGATTGAGATTGTTGAAGTCGGGCAAAAGGGCTAAAAATTTTAAATTAGAAGTTCTTGCAAGACTTTTCCACGTGGAATCCTTCCGCGTGTAATTTTGAGTTTAGAAGTTTTAGGCTTTACGGCCATTCAAGAACACCTTTTCAGTATCCACATTTGCTCAACCGCCAATGGGGTACCATCAGAGCACCATGTTTAAAATCTAATTCGCCTGTTACGCAGATAGGCTTGTTACGTATTGCTGCGTACGTATGGCAATAGCGTCCGAGGCCAGTAGTGTACGTAAACTAGTTCAGGTATGTAAGGCGAGTTTAGCCATCTTTCTTTGGACCGGCACGTGGTGGTGTGCCTAAGTCCACAGCTGTGTCCGAGGGTTCGATTCCCGTTCGGTCCTATTTCTCTTCCCCCCCCCCCCCTTTTTCGGGGCCCGGCTATCGCCATACGGAACACGGCACGTCATGAATTAAAATTGAGGTGAAGGCTGTTACAAGCATACATAGCTTGATGTAGGAGTGGCTGTTACCAGTTTTATCAGGTAACGTTGTATGCACATACTACATACGTAGGTGTAGCTTCAGGTACTATAGTATACCAGTATTTGGCAATAGCGTAATAATCAGTGTCAGCTGCTGAAGGATGCTCGCCACCGAGAGGGGCCTCGTAAAGTTTGACTTGACTAATAGGACAAGCATTTCTGAATGGCGGATACGTAATCCATCACTCAAGCTGAGCTCATTGTTTTGTAGGCGTGGTTGGTGCGATGGAAGCTGCCTTTGCTGGTACTGCTGGTGAACTTGTGCCTCTCACTGATGTTCTACCAACTTCTCACTTATCAACAACAGCAAGCAGAAGACGAGGATGATGAGTCGCCCACCACCGACTGACTCTATTCATCTCCAACATCACTATTCTGCTGGCTTTATTACCAATGGTTGCTGCTACTGCTTACTGCTGCGCGTGTGCGTCCTTCGTGTTTTGTGCTGAAACTCCGTCTGACACACTCACTGGTGCTTTCAATCCTGGTGCCGCCGCCTGTTATCCGACTCCCTGCGATCCGCCTCTTTATACAGGACGACCGACCTACTGTACACTATACATAGTACACACACCAGCTTTACCTTTACATGCGGCGTATTGGTACGGTTTTTTTTCTTGAGTCATTAGCTTCGATTCACTTTTGTTGTGCTTTTTCTTCTCTCTCGCGACCGCACGCGCAGCAGGTTTTATTTTGCCCACGTGCGAAGATGATTCGCAACCCCATCATTGCGTGCGTTCTCTTTCTTCTACGCATTTCTTTCCTTTTCCAGAGTATACAACATACTCTTAGCTGGAACAGCAGGCGGGAGGCGGAGGAGGAAGGCTATTCACTCCGCCCTCCGCCGCCGCCGCCTCCAACATCCACAGAAAGGACATACTTACTTACTTACTTCTATACCGTACTTACCGGTGCATAACCCCATGCAAAAATTGAGAGGTCCGATATGGGGATTGGGGCTGTACATGGGATATTTTTTATGTTTTTGAGAGGAGCGCAAAGGGAAAGTATTATTTTTGGTCAAAAGCATAACTGAGGTCAAAACAGGGTTACCGTATTTTTGGGTGTATAGCCCCATGGGGGTATACAAAAATTGAGAGGTCCAATGGGGGGTTATACACTAGGGGGGGGATATACAATGGGTGGGGATATACATAGGGCAAAATTTATGTTTTTGACAGGTGTGTAGAGGCATGTTTTTGAGGTTAAAAGTATGTGTTTTAGGGCATAATCGCGGTAAAAACAGGGTTATTCTAGTACAAGACATGCTCAGCTAAGCCTACAGGCATAGCAGCATGGTGTAGGAGTAGCTATAGCTAGCATAGGACCAGCTACATAGGTAGGTCAGGTACCTTACAGTACATGGGGGGTTATACACCAGGGGGGGATATACAAAGGACAAAATTTATGTTTGGCCAATGGGGGGTTATACACTAGGGGGGGATATACAATAGGGGGGATATACACCCAAAAATACGGTAGTCTAGTACAATTATAAAACCAAGCAAGCTAATAGGCTTCTTAGCTTGATGTGGGAGTGGCTACGGGTGGCTTGACCAACCCATAAAGGTAGCTTCAGGTTCAGGTACTAACAGTACATATACGGCTATGCATGGTGGGGGGGGGGGGGGGGGGGCACACTGGTAAATACGGTATGCAATGTAATTACCGGTGCATAAGCCCCATACCATGCATAGCTCCATATTGACAAAATATTTTTTCCCACTTCATAGTTCCCATATGCGTTGTCCCATTCATGCAGTGCTCAACCAACATTAGCCCTCAATAGCACAGTTTCTCTTATTTTGCCAGATGCTTCTTTTCTTACTCTTCATCAAAAATAAGCATGTAAGCTAATGGCTGTACCACTCGAGTAAAATAATACTATTCCATGCGCATAATACCTACTTTTCAGCCCTCTCGATCATTTTGTATGGTTAGCCCACGGGGCTATGCACCGGTAAATGCGGTATTGGTACTTTTCGATGTATCATGAGACTGAGTACAGTACTACTTCTTGTTTGTGTGTACGTATTGAGGGAGGGAGGGGGCTGCAGCAGTTTTGTGTGCGTATGGCGGCGTGTGCGCGCTCAAATCACCGCCATCACAATCAGTTGTTTCCAACAATCGATTCTGTTGACTAGATTTCTATTTCCTCAGATATTATAAATTAGACTGACTTGATTGCCCTGTAGGAAGAGAAGAACGGGATTACCCCATTTCGAACAACTTTTCCTCCAAAAGCCAATATGACTGTTCGTTTCGCTTTAGCAGTCATATTACGTACGTAGTCCCAATTGCAGCCGTACTTTATAGCACAAAAGTAGGTATATAAGTATATTAGATTTACACGTACAGTATAAGAGAGCCTAGAGGAATTAGCCAGCTAACCCATCTATCCATTGTCATTGCATAAGATCCGAGTAAAATGTTGGTAATCTCCGTTTTTCTGTTCACATGAGGGAAAGTCTAGCTTGAAAGACTTTATTTTGGAATCATACAAATATTTGGTTACATTTGATGATTACGCAAAGCTATGACGAAAACAGAGAGTTGGGCATCCGCGATGCACAATAAAGCAAAACAGGTGCTTATTTTAATAAAAAGCTATAGACGAGCCCAATGCATGATTGTGCAAGTATGTATGTATGTACATACATTATACAGCTGACTAGGCGCCCCACCTTTTCCTCCAGATGATTTCCTCCACCTACTCAACTCTCACCCCTTTCCTGTCTGTCTTTCGTCGATAGTTTCGTCAAATCATTTCAATGACTTTTGTATAAGGACTTTTGTTTGTATTGTTGCTAATTTGAAGATGTTATTTTTGAAAAGAAAGTAAAGTCTTTTGGCATGTCCAACAAAGCTTATAATACAGACAGCTATCAGTCAGACGTGTCAAACAAAACTACACGTAGAATAATTCAAGAGAACGACTTTGCCATTTTAAAACAGATGATTAAAAAATCTTGGGCCTTAGAGAGGCTGTCGCTTGGGTGAAATCGGACGGAGGGAAATTTCGGAGTTTCCTGCTGCTGCCCTCCATTCGCATAATATTCCTGGGTGGCCGCGATGTAGTCCCGGGTGAGCAGGCGAAATGACCCCGGCGAGGTGACCACCAGCCGAAGAAACGATTTCATCGTTACAGCGTTATTGGAGCAACCTGGGACTACAGCGCTGACACCAAGAAAAGTCGCTTTATGACCCGAGTGCGCTAGTACAGAACCTAATCCAGTAAACAACGGAGGGCCCAGCTGCAGGCGTCTCATATTATTCCGTAAAAAATTCGCATCTTGCGTCCGCTTTCACCCTACAGTACCGCACCTACATATACAAGAAATGAGGAGAATAATCGGAAGCAGAAGAGTACAGAATGGCTTCTTGCCCAACTCCGCTTGTGTCTCACGATGGAGAAAGACCGATTCTGCCCCTGGCCATATCAATCTCTGTCACTGTTACCGTCACACGTGTACCCAGCTACAACGCACGTACCATTATAAAGCCCCTCACTCACCACGCACGTGTAGCGCATTACTGTACATAGTGTACATTACTGTAAGCGCTTTGCATACAGGAGGTAGGGGTTTCTTGGACATCCTAGAGACATGAATCAGCCCATCTTGACACAGCCCAATATCCACGAAGGCACCAAAGTCGACAACATTTGTCACCACTCCCGTCAACTGCATCCCTTCATGAACATCCTCCATACTTCGCACCGTGCTACGAAATACTGGACGCAGATTCTCATGGTATTCTAAAACTCACGCAACATGTACATACAGTACGTACACACACAGCTTGCACAACCGATAATAACGACGAGGATTACACTGGTAAGGAAATACTCGTCGTACATAAGAAGCATACAGAATACCGTGGCGAATGTCCTTGTGAAGTGGTTGAGCGAGAGCGTGAATAACATCCTGCGCAGTGGAAGCGCCGACGCCAAAGGAAGAAGCCACCGAGTGCAATCTGCTCTGGCTCAGCAGCTGATCAGTGGCTGTTCGCAAACGAGCAGAGCCGATCTCTCGTGGACTGCAGTCCATCAGCTTCAACAGACTGCAAGCAAACGTTCACAGATCAAATACTATATCCATCCACTCGCATCTACTCCCGACCAGAGGCTGTAGTACTCTTTAGCAAAGCCGTATTGATCTGGATGCACGGCAGTGATATCCAATGGATCCCACTCGTAATTTCTACGCTTCTTTTTGAACGGATTCAACTGGTGCATTGTATGTTTGATTACATCCATAAGTGAGCTTGAGCGTGACCATGTATCATCGTCAACCCCTTGTCTCTTTCCTAAAAGTAGCACCACGTACATACACATACGTAAAGGTAAAATGCAGGTGTCTGATTCAACATTAAATATGTAGTACGTACTGTAGTACGCAAAAGCGTGTATTAGCAGTGACGGAGAAGGGAGGGTATATGGGTGGGATTGTACATACCTGGAAATACGCGGAGGAATCCGGCGCATTGCTCGATGGTCTTGGGGCCGATGCCAGGCACCTCCGCCAACTCCGCCCTGCATTCAAAACCATCGTGCTCTGTCCGATACTCCAGCAGTTTGCTCGCACGAGACTTGTTCAATCCGGCAACTCTCCTGCGGCATTCGCAACACAACTTTGAACACCATATTCACGTCTGACAAAAGTACCTGCCTGTGTATATATGAAGCACAAAGTATGTACTGTAGGAGTTGAAGCGAGGCGGAGTTGAGATCTACACCGACAAAACTGACACATTCCTCCACCACGGAATCCAGAGCTTCCCGTAAAGATTTCTCCTCCACGTCGTGCTACACAATAAAGAAGTACCGGCGCAAAGAAAACACAAAAGCAGTGAGTGGACAGCAACCATTCGTGTGTTTCAACTATATATAGTTATACCTGATACATGCCGATACCCAGATGCTTTGGCTCAACCTTGACCAATTCAGACATCGGATCCAACAAGCGACGAGCAATTGACACTGCGTACATACAGACGCCAATATGTACATGTAAAACTCAGGCAATGTATAGCTTCAACAGCGGAATCCACGCATCCGCGCGTAACCGACCATCTATCTCTACGACGTACTACGTACACAATACCAGCGCTTCTGAGATTCGGATCCATATTTGGAAGCTCCTCCATCGCCAAATCATTCACGCTGTAGACCGAGGCTCCCGCTTCGTTCACAATACTGCAAGAACACACTTCGTACATACATAGGATAGAGACTAGAGAGGGCCTGACCAACCATCGCGTACCATAATGTACTGTGGTAGCTAGCTATTTTACCCTACCAGTATTCCAATGTGTAGGGTGCGAAGAATCTCTGTTGGATGAGCTGGGACAAGAAAGCCTCTGTTTCTCTACAGGCAGTGCCATTGCCAAGAGCCACCTTTCCAACCTTGTGCTGATGCACAAGCTTCCTCAGCAACTCAGCCCCAGCCTTCCGTCGATTGTGTTGCAAGTAAAAAACCCCAGTGCCCAAAACAGCATCTATACAATGTGCATCAGTGCGTATGGTAGTAGGTCATCTACAATACGCAGCAGTGGCATAGTACAACGTAAATAAAAATAGGAGTGACTTTTCGGAGAAAGGACGGCGACTTTGCAGCCGTGGCTGAATCCAGGATCGATGCCTAACACAGGTGAATTCGTCTGCAAAGGTGGCACCAGCAACAGATGCTTCAGATTTGTCGAGAACGCATTCAACGCATCCGACTCCGCCGTTTCTTTCAACTGAGACCTGTACACTATCGGCCATAGCACCTCAACAGTCATTCTACCTGCAGGTACACAGCGCAGCGGGCGGCTCTGACTACCGAATAAGGCGCGTCATCTTTGGTTGAATCAGTCGCTTGTAGCAATCCGTCACAGCATTGTTACAGAGATCGGCATGGACTGTCGTCACACGTGGCAGTAGTTTTCGTTGAGCGAATTGCATGAAGTGCGTTTCCAATTGATCCGGAAATAGAACTTTGACGGACAGAACCTTTTGGCTCTCGCCTCGATTGATCGCCAATACCTGATCAAAAATTCCACCTCCGATCATCAAAATTGCACTCACCAAAACAGCAGTGAAAGAAGTTTGCATGAATGCACCTGGTGCGACTTGATGGTGTCTATGTAGGTGGAGAAGGCCAAGTAGAGCTGGTACTTTGCCGTAAGCTCTTCCTTTGCTTCCTTCGACTTCGATGCTTTCACACCTAGTCGGATGCCTCGCATTTTCACCCTAAAAATTACGATACGATATGGTCAGAAATAAGACGTATTTTAATACAGTCCAATACAAAAGCAAGTATTATTGCACATAGGCTACAAGTTGTATCACATGAAAGACTAGAACAGACAACAGAGCTACAGTTGTACCAATAATAATATAAGCTAACAGTTGCACCATAAATATTTTTGGTTTACTTTTCTCTAATCAACTCCTGTGTAAGAGTCTGTTTGGCTACGTAATCAGCAATAAGATGTTGCAGGCCCAAGTTGACCTCAGCTTCCGTCTTCAGACCTGAATACAGTTCAGACAGAAACATGAAGGAAAGTGGGGACACAACGAGGTGAGGTACTGCAGACGAGTACCTGCGATTTTCGGCTTCACAAGTGCGCCGATATTCACGTCAGCTCCGTTGACGATCTTCATAGCCCAATCCTCCAATCCCAACTCGCGCGCTCGAGCAGCCAGAGTTCGCTGCCCGGCACTCCGGAATGGCGCATGCTGCACAGAGAAAAAGCATCCAAGTCGCACAGTTAGTTATATCAAGAATAATGGTTATGCTTCCACCCTGCTGCAGGCATTCCAACCAAATCGTCCAGTTCCTCAAGGGAAAAGGAACTCTGCAAAAGCTGCTGCAGAGCATCTGTAAGCTTGCCAGCCTTGGCGATCTCCGCAGTCACATATTCGCAGCGCTTTTCGATCAGTCTACACAGTAAATCACATGCGTGCAGCACATATGTACGTACGTAGAAAATGCCACGTGCACACCATTACCGTACTTACGGAGGGATGCCGTTCTCACTTAGAATGTGCCCAGTGCTTGTACGCTTCTCTAACTTTCTCCACAGGCAAATCATTGGTCTGTTCCCTTCTGTATCTGCAGATGAAGGGTATGGTGTTATCATCTTCAAACAGGTTCACCAAGTTCCCTGCAACGCTCGCTTCCAGTCCACCGTGATAAGCCACGAACTCTTTCCCCGTCCACCTCATACTTCTGTTCGCCATACAACAAAAGCCGCCGTCACACTCACACACATCACAGCGCGTGGTTATGAACGAGAGAGCCATTAGTCAGCCGTGAGAAATAGATGCTGATTTTCCAACAGTTACACATAGGTGTATCCATCCAACAAATCACAAAGAAGATGCTGGCAAAAGATTTTTATTCAACACTGCTACGGCCGCTGCTAAGGGCAGACTGTTTCTCGCTCAAACGCGGATAGATTCTGAGGAGCGAGGCTAATACAACTCGCATGAAGCGCTCCCAAGCTCCGATAACATCGCCCGCACCAAGGGCGCCGCATCTGCAAAACGAAAACATACGCTGTGGATGTACGAGCCATGCGTCTGTATGCAAGTGCAGTACCGTATTTACCGGTAGATAACCCCCTGTTTCCACATGAGCACGTCATTAATAATTATGAAACATTACATACGCTTATCGATAACGTGAACATATAAAAATAGGGAGATTTGAGCACAAGAGAAGAAATAGGGGTATCTACCGGTAAATACGGTATGTAAAGTTGTGAACATCTAAATCTCCTCTCGTTGTTGTCAACGAATTGCAGAACTGTTCCTTGACAGACACGTTGTTGTCAGTACCGACAACAGTTCCGCTTTTTGTTGAAAACGATGACTGGAAGATGTGGTATGCGTTAAAACAGCTTCACTAACCTCACCGCTGAAACAGCTACCGAAGATAAGAAATGGCGGACGTCATCAAGGCTCCACCTCGCACTTTGCCATGGCTCAACAAACTGAAACGATCACTCTACGTAAAAAAGCGAAGCAAAAGGAAACCCGCAGTTTCCACATGGCAATCCAATAGTTGCGAAAACGGAGCAGTCACAACAAATTGGTCACACAGAGTCACAACACCTTTTCAACAAGATCCAGAAAGAAATCCTTGGACGCTCGGGAGTGAGATAAGTCACTGGCCAAGCCCACCAGATTTTTCACATACGCCTGTCAAAAAGAAAATGCTACCCGCTGTTCCTTCTTACTGTAGTACCACAAAACTATATAGGCTACCTACATAACAATGACAGTTACTACAGGGTGTCCCGAAATAAACCGGCCACCTTTCCGGGCATGTAACTCTGGAACGACACTTGAGATTTTCATGCGGTTTTTTTATCTTGTAGCCAAGGCTTTAACTGAGATCTGTACAAAATTTTAGCTTCGTACGCCCAGTGAAAGGTGCTCAAACACCTTCTTTCTCCAGCGGTCAAAAACGAGGGTTTTTCTAACTGGTAGTGCCGATTTAGTGGTCTATTGTGCATGGGTCCAAGACATAATTAGTCTCGTAATGAAAAAGAAGTCCCAAAATGCTAGGAAATGTGAATCTCACGCAGTAACCCCAATTCCACCATAGCAAACGCATGGAACAGGGTATCTTGCAAAATTAAGGCCGAATTTTTCTCCATACTGAAGAAAAACGTCGATTTTGAACTTCGAGATTCAAACCGTCGCAATTTCCGAAGTATGTGGACCAAATAGCTGAAATTTTGTACAGATCTCAGTTGAAGCCTTGACTACAAAATACCTAAAAAAAACCGCATGAAAATCTCAAGTGTCGTTCCAGAGTTACATGCCCGGAAAGGTGGCCGGTTTATTTCGGGACACTCTGTACACAGATCCGCGTGCCTTTATGTACGTACGTACCTACATATATTCAATCTATCGAACTGCATAGCATGCCGTACTTTGAAGTTGTTTCCAGCATCTGCAATTGCACTGCGGCTAACCAATGGCTCCAATTCAATCGTCACGATCCTTCAAACAACGTCATCCTTGTGCACCTTCTCCGCAACGGAGTAAAGGCAGACACCGTACATACATACGTACGCAGTACTTCTTGAGATGTTCCAGATTTTCCTTGTCCAAAAGAGATTTTATGGATCTCAGCTGTTGAAGAAATTTTTTATCCAGATTCACATCCATATCCACACCACCGGACTCTGAAACACATACATACACGTGTACAGTTTGCACGTACCGTACATACATAACACAGCATGAGTCTTATATTTCATTTTGGTCGTATATACAGCACATGGTAATGATAATGATGAATGGTAGTACGTAGGTCACGTTGCTACAATAATGATCGTTTTGTACAGACCGGCGGAGCTGTAGGACCATTCCTTGATCATGAGATCAGCGCAATAAGCTAAGTCATCAAAGCGCAAATGCTGCAGCTTCTTCTTGGTCGTCTCAAACCTCTGATTGGTTATAAACACAGCCGCCGAATAACGCCTCAAAACAATGAATGCATCGCATCTTCCCATCTCTCCCCCGTACGTACAATAGGCCTACGTCCGGCAATATTCGCACGTACTTTGCGAGCGATTCGGAAAGTAAGAACTCCTCTGCGATGTTGGTCCAGAGCGAACCACGAAGCTCTTCTACAGCTTTGAACACCCGCCGAAAGTTATCGAACTGAAATCTCCGTCAATCAAACGCTGTACAGTGCGACACTTAGCCTATATCAGCGCACTGTACGTTAGCTCTTGCTCGCTACGTTACCTTACCTGACGGCGATAGCTCCTGGTAGGAATTTTCGTCTTTTGACTCACAATTTCTTCCACATCTCTACGGCTCTTGGATGAGAGTTTCTTACCCAATATCTCCCTAACAACTGGCTCATCAAAGTTGTAGTATCTAAAAATCAAGTAGACATAGAAAATTGGTTACTCACGTACATTCAGAGAAGCGTACGTCGTATTATGGTGCAAACATCAACATGGCGTATTAATGGTGCACACAGCGTCGATTGTATACTGTTCGATAATGCTGCCGGCAATAGAGCTGCTCAGTTCAATGGGACATTGGTCTTTGAGTCTGCCAGGGTGTTCCATGTACTTTTCGATAAGCTCACACTGTTGCATTTGATCATGCACTTCCCAAGCCAACAGACCCCTCTCCTCTTCGCCAACCACCGATTCCTCTTCGCCCAGAACACATACGCACTCCTCTTCTGAAAATGTCTACAGCATTACCAAGAATGCATAATTGCCCTTTGAAAGTATACAAACGTTACTGATACTTGACACAGCTCCACGCTTACCCGACAATCCCATCACCCACAGCTCGAATACTCGCAGGTCCAAGTTACAAGCACCAACAATGACGCTTACATCTAACATCGCTATTCTTATGTAGTAGGTACCTTCAAGCAGCATCATCCCCATTACGATGCGCGAAGAAAACAAGTACACGCCTTCATAATCAGGTAAAGTACACACCTGGCATCGCTAATACCAAGCAAGGAATTCACATTCACCAAAGCCAAGTGATAGAAAAAACTCTTTATTTCAGCACGTTCTCCCGTAACTTATAGGCTCCATCCATACAGTGTACGTACGCAGCACGTATTCAAAACGGCCTGTAAAACTCATCCCAGTAATCTGCAGATAAGGACTCTCTGAGCCCATAATAATCCAATGCAACCATGGCAGCTGCCTGTTCAGCCAGCTTTTTGCTTCTCTCCCTGCAAAAAGCATATGAATTAGCATACGCTTGAAATTGTGGGTGATCGCGAGCTGACCCTTCAAACTTACACTGTTTTTCAGTACGTTCGGGTGCTGGCCAGATCACCGATAAAAAACTCAACGAAAAAAAAAACAGTGTAAATCAGAGGGGTCAGCTCGCGAACACCCAAAATTCAAAGCGCAACTGGCGAATATAGTACTTTACTTCTTATTTGAGCACTGACATGACCGACCGGCCATTTCTCACCAAAAGCTAGAAGTGAACCTTCTGTCATCCACGGCTAACACAGAACTGAACCGCTTATCAGATTCTCGTTGAATCTGCAATAAGCAAAACTGCGATAACCGTCTCAAGCGTAACGAACAAAGTATCATCGCATAATGACTGAGCTCACAGCCGTACAGTGGAATAGGTTGGGGCGTTGATCCGTTTTCGTCTCGACCAAGCAAAGAGCACAGCTTTCGGAGATGAGCCATCCGCCATACTCTTTCTGCATACACAATACACATATCAACAGCCAATACAGTGATCTCGACTTCATCACTGAACGTTCATGCATACCATACATGAGGACCCCGGAAAGATCGAGCAGGAACGATTGCCCCTGCAGGACCACATAAGTCAATGCCGTACACACACAACGTAGCCTCTGCGTGACGATCTTTCTTGCCCGATCCTTGCGCGGGTCTCAGAGTCACCGCTCATATACTGTACTTTAGTACGCTTCCGAGATAGGAAGGGCAACACTAACTACGTACTGACTTTGGCACAGCAAATTCCGACTGGATAATCTCAGCATCAATGGCTTGCTGTTGGCGCTTCCTGTTGGCAGCCAGAGCCAGTTGTCTTCTGCGCTCCTCCACGTAGAACTCTTCCATATGCCAGAGTGCAGAGATCTGACGCAGTGTCTGAGCAGCCAGCAGACGGCGTCCCCTCTCTGTCGTCTGCTGCTCCTCGCCTAACATCCTCTGCACCACATACTTCACATTCTGAGGAATCGAGTCGTACTCTACAGCCTACGAATGGAACAACACATAGTACAAAGCACGCACTTGGCACTTCTTGCACTGTATCAAAAATCGGGGGGGTGGTTTTTGGGGTGGGTTGGGTATTTGTTGTTTTTTTGTGTGGGGGGGGGGGGGGGGGGGGGGGGGGGGGGGGTGGGGGGTGGGTGGTTTGGGGCGGGGCCGGCTTGGGGTTATATAGGGTTGTTAGTTTTGTGTTTTTGTCTTGTTTTAGAGGCGGTGTTGTGTTTATATTGTCTTTGGATCTTAGGTTCTCTGCTGGTGGTGCAGCATCTAGCATCTGGCATCTAGCACTGTTTTTTGGCGGGGCGATAGAATATAGTGATTAGGGGTTTTTTCGTGGTGGATTTCGGTGTGTTGCGATTCTTGTGGTTTTTTGTGTGTTTCGCTTTTGGTGCTAGATCGCTGGCACGCTGGTGACGCTGGCAGCTGTTATGCTGGTACGCTGGTGGTCGCGATAACGCTGGTACGCTGGTTTCGCGACTCGCACGATAAAAGAAGGGAGCTGGAGCTATGTGGTCTGGCTTGTGGCGCTATATCTCTTTTGGATGTTGGGGGATGTTGGTGTGGGGGGGGTTTGTTTCTGTGGGAGCTATAGCGGTTGGTATTTAAGAAGGGTGATTGGTTGGATAGGCGTTGTTTTTCTACTCTACCTGAGTACTTTAGGCGCCGGAGCTGCTGGTCGCTGGCTTGTGGCTATACTCTATGCGATGTCTGGTGTTGCGTAAGTCGTGGAGGGGGGTTGTTCTGTGGGAGCATCCGTTGGTATTGAAGGGTGCTGTGAATATGGCGGTTGTTTTCTGGGGGTAATAGAGTGGGCTAGGGCTATAATTGTGGCTATGGTATGGTGGTATGGTGGTGTGGAGTAGTTCGTGTCAGCTTGCTTTTTTTTCTTTGGTCGTTTGTATAGTTCTGTATGGCTATATAGGTATGCGTCTCTGTTGTAGAGGGGGTATTGTTGGGTGGGTGGTGTGGGGGGGTGGTGGGTGGGTTGGGTGTAGTGTACAGCTCTGGCTCCGTGTATTGGCGAGTGTGGTGCGCGCGCGTCGTCGCTTCCTGTAGTTGGTGTTTGGGTTTGTTTTAGGTGCGTCTCTGTGTGCTCTGTGAGTTTGTGTTTTTTTATACTGTTCTTGTTGGATGTATTTAGCTGTGGATGCGTCTCTACGAATCTCACCCCTATATAGTATATTGCGCCTTACGTATTGAATGTATGCGGGTAGGACGGTGTCTAGCGGTAACAAGCCCTCCTGCCGAAACACGGACGGATTGGACTGTGCAGCGCGCGCCAGCATCACACGACGACAACCGGTGGCGTCGCGAAACCTCTCCGCATCCGCCGCACACGCTACTTCTTGAGAACCACCACTGCAAACAAACAATGCAGCACAGTACACTTTCTCGGGGATGCACCCAACGTGAGCGCCTACTCTCTGTACATACTTTGCAATGACAGGAATGCTCAACGTCCTGGCTACTTCTCGAATTTCCTCATTTCGATTCGGATGCCGAGGTCTCTCGTCTTTTCTTCTCCCGTGTACAGCCACTGCAGTCACACCCGTGCGTTCAATACGACGGACTAAGGACAAAGTGTCTTCTAGCTTATCCAATAGACGAATCTTGCACGTCACGGGCACATCCAGAGTTGAGACCAGACAACTTAGGATACCCTCCACTTTCTCTGGATCTTGTAGCAAGGCTGCACCCATTCCGCTCTGCAAGCAAATCAACATGATACTTTCAGTTCACAGGTACAGTACAGTAATTCGCATAATAATAAGCTCGTATTTACATGGACAGAGAATGACTTGGGGCATCCCATGTTCACATCGATGCCACTCACATCTGCTTGACTAAAACAACGCCTATACAGCTCACAAGATCGTAGTACATCCAACAAACCCCAATAGCGAACCGATAAAGACAACCGGCACACGACACAACAGACATGCGAAGAATGCGGCAAGGTTACGTACACCAGCTTTCCAACAGCTACAGCTCGCTCTGGATCATTCGTTCCCTGCAAACACAATCTGTTTTCACTACCGCCACAGACAGCGCATGTGAAGAGTTACCCAATGGGAGCATGAGTGACTTTAGCAGGTACGTACACGATACCATTTGAAAGACGACGCGCTCCCTCTCCTTGGCGCACGTGCGAAAGACCGGATGCTCCTCCTGTGATGAGACGTAGTCCACTGTACCCAACACATCTGGCAACACAAAGCTCCCAATCAACAACTGCACTTTCAGAGGATTTCGCTCAAACATCTTACCGTTTTTCATCCGGGAACACTGCAGGATGCGAAGATCAACAATCTCCTACAATCAAGAACAGTTCAGTTTAAAAATACCACATAAACACAGAACTTCCCAGAAGGAATATCCAACACAATACATATAACTTCTGACACATACGTACGTAAAACAGTAGTACCTCAGTATAAAGTTGAGTCAGCGCCATAATCCATGCAGAGAAGTTTCTCATCGGTAGTGTTCCCACTCGCACCATGGGAGCAAGGATCAACTGGTCGCATTCACGCGCAGCCGTCATCGCTACATATTACAGTAAGAACGTATGGAAATTGTAAGCTTAACTGTACTGTTGCCAGTGAAGACAAAACGTAGCGATAGGGCATAAGATCATACCAATTTTCACAGTCAAACAAGAAAATTGGTTTCAAGAAATACTTTGGTTTATGGACATACGCAAAGTATGTACAATACATACTGTGGCTGTATTCACGTCAACAAGCAGCTACGTCATAGTGAAAGATTCTAAAACCATGTACAGGTTCACACCTCTCAAAACATAAATTTTGTCCCACGTATATCCCCCCAGTGTATATCCCCCCCCCCCCCCCCCCCCCAATAATAACCTCATTAAGCATACGGTACATAACATACAGTTGTAATGCACCGTATGATGTAAGTATTAGCGTCAAGAAAGCATGTACCGTATTTACCGGTAGATAACCCCCCCCCCCCCCCATGCATAACCCCCCCCCCCCAATGCATACCCCCATATTGGCAAAACATAAAAAATGCCCAATGCATAACCCCCCCCCCCCCCCTATGCATACCCCCATATGTACTGTACAGCAATACGTAACTGAACGTACACCAACAAATAACCTCAATATTCTTTTATCAACATGAATTGCAGACATCCTCATGTGTATTTCCAGTGTCCAATTACCCCCATCTACCTGATTGCGCAAAGAGTGGATATTTGGTACAGCTTCTTGTCACTCTTGGCCCCAGCATTCAGATCACAGCAAGTTCGGTAATCAGCTTTTTCACTGCATGCATCACATGGGATCGATGCTGGAACATTGTTTGACTGGCTCGGCCAAGGGATGAGCCGAAGATGGCTCTACCTGCTTGTGGGCGGTTGAATCTTGCAGCAGCTCTGTCAGCTTTCTTGCACCTTCCACAGCGGCTTCCCGCGTGGGACGTCAGGCCAAGGCAAGATGTGGCCAGTTTTGTGTGGAGGGGGGGGAGTGGGTTCCTCAGAGCTGAAACTGGCCTATGGGACACTTCTGCCTGGCTTCAGTTTTTGCTGCCATTGATCTTCATGAGCATTGTTATGCATAAAAAGGTTTGATTTGGTGCCAGACACCTGAAAAGTTGAGTACGCTTATTCCTTGCAGTCAGTACACAGTGGGAAATGGATTATGGTTGTTAGACTATCATTCACTCAAGCATCATCTGGAGGTCATTGAGGGAACCATCAAGGCATTTTGGACAAATCGTCAAAGATCCATTCTGATATTTCACATGACTGAGAGCAGAGGATCTCCATCGAATTTTCCAACCAATATGACGGAGAACATGAACAAAATCACTGAACAAAGAACGATGTGTCATAATATTTTCAAGGTGTTGTGTGTAATCTAATCCATTCACATCGCAACTGTCACATGTTGTTCCATTATTTTACTGTTTACCTACAGATGAGCATGGTTGACTGACCATTCATTCTAGCAACTCGTACGTGGTTCGAATCGGTTAAGCCAGATGCGAATTACATTAATTGATCTAAGGGAAACACCCGCGGGAAATTTGCATGGGAAGGGCAAATTTCATATTTTTCACTTTTTGGAGGCGCCTATCTGATGTAAAAATTTCATCCTCTTTCGATTTTAACCCAATTTCTGGAGTCAATTTTTTCCTTCGCGCCCCAGTTAGAAAATCCAAAAATCGGTCCTTCTGGATTTGGCCTTTTCTGTGACGCCTTTGTCATCGCGCCGTTCAGTTTTGCAATATCCATTTCACTCATGTTCCGATGATGAAGAAAAAAAGCATGGAACATGAGTGAATTTTCTCAAATTGCACGATGTGATGACAAAGGCATCGCACAATAAGGCTGATTTTTAGATTGGAATTCGGATCTTCTAGCTGGTGCGCCACTTCATATATTAAAATTTAAGCTCCAGAATGTGGGGTTAGATCGAAAGAGGATGAAATTTTACATCAGATAGGCCC